>JASVEL010010923.1:0-42805 GCA_032618575.1 Nicotiana noctiflora
AGATTTTGCAATCTTGAACTGCAAGGTGGATGAAGAAATTCCTATAATCTTAGGAAGACCATTTTTGGCCACGGGGAGAGCTTTGATTGATTGTGAAACTGGGGAGCTCAAGATGAGGCTGAATGATGAAGAAATAATATTCAATGTGCAGAAATCTATGAGGCAACTGAGTTTGAAAATTGCTCTCTTATTGATGCAGTATATGTAATTGTAGAGCCAGATGATGAGGTGTTGGTGGCTAAGGATCTCTTATCATCATGTTTAATAAACTTAGATGAAGTGAATGGGGAGAATTTGGTGGAATGGGTGTTAGCACTAGAAGATAGAGAGTCATGGGATAGAAACCTTGAGTTCGAGCCCTTACATCTAGAAAAGAGAGAGACCACTCTAGAAAAACCATCAATTGAAGAACTACCTAAGCTGGAACAAAAGCCATTACCAGCCCACCTCAGGTATGAATTTGTGGGTCCCAACTCCACATTACCTGTTATTATCTCATCTGGTTTGTTAGATGTGCAGACTCAACAGCTTATACAGGTACTAAAGGAGTGCAAAACTTCCATCGGGTGGACTTTGGCAGACACCAAGGGGATCAACCCCGCTTATTGCATGCATAAGATTCTTCTAGAAGAGGGGCATAAACATTCTAGGGAACATTAGAGGAGGCTGAATCCAAATATGAAGGAAGTGGTGAAGAAGGAAGTGATAAAGTGGTTAGATGCAGGAATCATTTTCCCAATTTCTAACAGTAGCTGGGTTAGCCCAGTTCAGTGTGTACCAAAATAGGGTGGCATGACGGTGGTGAAGAAAAACAATAATGAACTATCTCAACAAGAACCATCACAGGCTGGAGGATTTGCATGGACTACAGGAAGTTTAATCTAGCCACCCGAAAAGACCACTTCCCAATTCCCTTCATTGATCAGATGCTAGATAGGTTAGTAGAGAGGTCACACTTTTGCTTATTAAATGGTTAGTCAGGGTACAAATAGATCACCATTGCCCCTGAGGATAGAGAAAAGACCTCATTCACATGCCCGTATGATATTTATGTCTTCAGGAGGATGTCATTTGGCCTATGCAGTGCACCCGCCATATTCCAACGGTGCATGATGGACATATTCACTAACATGGTAGAAGATATAATGGAGGTGTTAATGGATGACTTATCAGTGGTGGGGAATTCATTTGAGGAATGGCTAGTAAATCTGATGCGTGTGTTGAAACGGCACATCGAGACTAACTTGGTTCTGAATTTGGAGAAGTGCCATTTCATGGTACAATAAGGAATAGTCTTGGGGCACCGGGTGTCAAGCAAAGGAATAAAGGTTGATAGAGCAAAGGTTGATGTTATAGCGAAGCTACCTCCACCAACTTCAGTTAAAGCCGTAAGAAGCTTTCTTGGACATGCCGATTTCTACCGGAGGTTCATTAAGGACTTCTCCAAAATATCCAACCCCCATTGTAAGTTATTAGAGAAAGATCACCCTTTTGTATTTTTTGATGATTGCAGGGTAGCTTTTGAGTAGTTGAAGAAAAGGCTGGTCACAGCACCAATCATTGTTGCCCCCAATTGGCAGCAACCATTCGAGCTAATGAATGATGCTAGTGACTATGCGGTGGGGGCAGTGCTGGGCCAGCGGAAGGACAAATTGATGCACCCAATCTACTATGCTAGTAGAATGCTGAGCAGTGCCCAGTTGAACTACACAGTGATAGAGAATGAGATTCTTACTCTAGTCTTGCTCTAGTATTTGCTTTTGACAAGTTTCAGTCATATCTGATAGGATCCAAGGTAATCGTATACACTGACCATGCAACTCTTATATATTAAATAGAAAAGAAGGACTCTAAGCCATGCCTGATTCGTTGGGTATTACTACTTCAAGAGTTTAATCTTGAAATTCGTGACCGCAAGGGCACTAAAAATCAAGTCGCTGATCACTTATCACGACTTGAAGGAGCTGAATATATAGTAGAAGTGGAAGAAATTCTGGAAACTATTTCAGACGTGTAGCTACTCGCTACCACGCATCAAGAAGCGCCATGGTATTCAAATTATGCTAATTACCTGACCAGTGGTATTGTTCCTCACGACCTATCATCGGTCCAGAGGAAAAGATTCTTTCGTAAAAGCCAACTGCATTACTGGGATGAGCCCTACTTGTTTAGAATTTGTCTTGATAACATGATCGGGAGATACGTCCCCGAGATCGAACAATCTTTTGTCTTGCAGGCTTGTCATGCTTCAGCATATGGCGGGCACTTTGGAGGGATCAGGATAGCAGCTAAGGTACTAGAGGCCAGATTCTTCTAGCCAACAGTATTTAAAGATGCTTACTAATGGGTCAAGGGTTGTAATGAATGCCAACGCATCGGGAACATTTCCCGGTGACACGAGATGCCCATGAACCCAATCCAGGAGGTGGAAGTTTTTGATATCTGGGGGATAGATTTCATGGGTACCTTTGTCAGCTCCTACGATAATACGTACATTCTTGTTGATGTAGACTATGTGTCCAAATGGGTGGAAGCTGCAGCATTACCCACCAATGATGCTAAGGTGGTGGTTTGGTTTCTCAAGAAAAACATATTCACCCGCTTTGGGACCACGTGCAATAATAAACGATGGGGGCACTCATTTTTGTAATAGGGCCTTTGAGACGTTGTTGGCGAAATATGGTGTGCGCCATAAGGTGGCTACTCCATACCACCAGCAGACTAGTGGACATGTTGAGGTGTCCAACAGAGAAATCAAGAGCGTATTAACGAAAACAGTGAACGCTACAAGGACTGACTGGTCAAGGAATCTTGATGATGCACTATGGGCTTACAGGACAGCTTTCAAGACACCAATTGGCATGTCACCTAATAAGTTGGTGTTTGGTAAGGCCTATCACTTACCGCTCAAACTTGAACATAAAGCGTGGTGGGCACTGAAACAACTACATTTATACTTGGAAGTTGCGGGCACGACAAGGGTCAATGAATTACATGAGTTAGAGGAGTTCCGGTATTTGGCTTTTGAAAGCACAAGGCTATATAAGGAGAGAATGAAGTGGTACATGATCAAAACATCATTGAGTGATGTTTCATGTCCGGGGACAAGGTATTTCTTTATAACTCAAGATTGTGTTCCAGAGTAAGCTAAAGTCAAGGTGGGCTGGACCGTTTTGCGTGGTTGAATTATTTCCATCCAGAACTGTGGAAGTTGCTACTGAAAATGACTCTCGCACATTTAGAGTCAATGGTCAGTGGTTGAAATTTTTATGGGTATGGACGAGCCTAAGGAGATGTCCGAGCTACATTTGAATGATCCACAGAGGTCGAGCGAACCTTAAATGCGCTCAGATGAGTCATGCTGCGACGTTAAATCAGGCGCTACGTGGGAGGCAACCTATGAAATTGTTGTACTTGTAACCTTTATAGTTTAGTTTAATAAAAAAATAACAACAATGAAAATCTGGGCGTTAGAATCAGAACAGGGCATCGACCGCGGTTCCACCGCGACCGCGGTGAAATTGCGGTCAAAACCCTTCTCTGAAGCTCATCCACTGCGTTTATACTACTACTGTAGTCAAACTATGGTGGTTGACCCTCTCTGAACATTAATGCTCACGGTTCTACCACGACCACGGCAGAACCGTGGCGAACCCAGGCGCGGTCAGGTAAGTTTGTTTTTAAAACATTTTGAATTTTTTAACTCCCCCCCCCCTTTCTCTTGCCCCATCAGCGCAGCCCCTACCCTATTTTTGCTTTATTTTAAAGTTTTCATTGTTGTAGTTGATGTGTATAAAGTGTTTGGTGCCAAATTAATTGGGTCTCCATTGTTATTTAGTTGTGAAGTTATTTTGGTGGCTTGGAGGACTAAAATATTCGTTTGTGGTGAGTTAGGGTGTTGGGCCATGTGTTGGCCAAAAATTGGCATTGTGTTGTATGTTCTTGGGGTGGTTTGCACCTAACCTAGTTTGGGGTATTGTAATTGAAGGATGATGTGGTGTAATTAATTGGTGGTGTTGTTGTAGTAGAGGGGTGACATTACTATAATAGTATATGGTGGTTTTGTAACATATGTTTAACATTGAAAGGTGTAAGTGTGGAGTGTATTACGCCGGAAGCGGTAGGAAAATTGTGGGGCTATTGTGGAAGTGTTATGAATGAATTGAGGGGGTGCATTTGGCGTGATCGTTGGTGAAGTCCTGAGTAACCATCCGATTGGCTATTGTTAAGGGCATATTTTGATAGTTTGCTTGATTCTTTGCAGGTCATATGGCAACCAAAAGATCAAGGCAGTCAGTAGGGCCTTCTAGGCGCCCGACTTATGATGAATCCCTATTCGAATCAGAACTGGCTGAGGATGATTTTCATGCCAAAGCTACCAAGAGTTTTCTACATGAGATTATTATCGACCGGGTAGCCCTCCGGGCAAAAAAAGGAGGACATGTATGAGCAGATTAGGAGGCAGGATATGTAATTCTTATTCGAGGACCCGTTCCAGTCAACAAGATGATAGTTCGTGAATTCTATGCCAACTGCTCATTCCACATGAGTAGGGAAGTGTTTGTTCGTGGCGAAGGAGTCATTACTAAGGTTCCGACAATACGCCAGGTGCTGAGGTTTCCGCCATTCACCAGTGACGTGGACTAATATCATGATAGGCTAAATGTCACATGGGAGGTTATGATAGTTGCACTGTGCACAAAGAGGCCACATATATGGATAAGGGATCAAATCACCCTCAACTCCAGCTCCTTCACTCACTTGGCCAAATGTTGGCTGACTGTTATTTGCAGTAGATCCCTATCATTTAGCAATACAACAGATGTGAACTTCAACAGGGCAATCTTGACTTGGTGTTTTGTCACTTAGAAGGAGTTTGACGCAGCCCGGGTAATTGGAGATGAAATGATACTCCGGGGACCACTAAAGACAAAAGGATTCTATTTCCCTTCATTGGTCACCATATTGTGTTTGATGAAGAATACACCCATATACCCAATCGATGGGGATTTGCCACCAAAAGCTCCATTCAAAGCCTCTAGAATTAGGGTGGGATGAGGTGCCAGAACAACAATTGACATTGATGACAAAGATGATGACCCGGTCCTTGTTTCCCCATCCAGGAGGTCCACAGACAGTACTGGTCCTTATAGGCACACACATTCTGGGGCTGGACTTTCCAGATCACAGTCCACCAGACCTATGCTACGGACTTTGGAGGAAGATGTAGCGGATCTCTGCTCCTCGGTGGACGACTTGCACACAAGAATGGATGCAATGTCCCAGAGGCAGTCCAGGACTGATAGCTGATTCTTGGCTTGGTTTTGAGAGTGTGTCAACCCCAGCACTGTCTCCGACTCTGACTGAGTCTCACGGAAGTCTTCTAGCCCCTCTATTATTTATTATGTTCATATGACATGGGGACATGCCATAATTTTAAGTGTGGTGTAGGAGAATTACTCTATTTGTATGTTGTATCATATATAGTTGTAATGTAGTATAACTTAGTGTAGTATATATTTGAGTAAGTCTATATTAGGATTAGCCGACTTGGCCCAACGACGGATACTTGTCGATGGGTTTCTTGAGGGTCAAAGTTGGAACTACTTATAAAAAAAAATATAAAACCCAAAAACAAAATTAGGGGATTCTTTCTGATGACAGACTACTTGGAGAGTACTCTTGAGGGAAGTAGTCCATGTAGATTTTTTTGTTTTTTATTTTCCTCTTTTAGGTAGTGTATTACCTCCCCATTGGTTTTTCCTTTGACCACGGTTCTTTTTCAAGGGTTTTTCTTGAACCGGGTTAGGTAGATTTTTCTTTTTCTAGTTTTAGGATTAGATGGGTGAAGGTCAGTATGTAACCCCAAAAGAGGACACTTGCAAATAACTTAAAAGAACTTGAGAGTGTGATGTCTAAGCTTGTTTGTAGACTCATAATATATGCCTTAAGTTTGCACAACTTTCTTGCTTGAACACTCGTATGATTATGTTGATGAACTGATTCGGAATGAGTTACATGCTAAGTGTGTGTGAGTTGTTACTTGCATTATGTGCTTGCATATGATAACTAGAACTTGCCATGTGTGTTTGCAAAGCAAAATAGAAGTTGTTTAGTTTTAGAGATGATAGAGGTATTTCTTTGTGCAATCCTATAAAACTGTGAATCCATCATTACATAATACCATAGTTAACCCATTTGAGCCTGAAGCCTGTTCTTTGATAACCCTATAATGACATAAATCGTTGTGTTTGAATGAGCATAATTGTTTGAACCTTTACCTCCTAGAAGCACTTGAAACACTAAAGAAGATGGAAAAGTTAAAGTGTGGGGTAGTAGGGAGTTAGTGAAAAGGGAATCAAGAATGAATGGTTAGTCGGGTGAACTAGCATTGTATAATAAATATTCTAAAAAAAAAAAGAAGCCAGTTGCACCTAAAGAAAAGTGGGGGTCACAAGTGAAAAAAAAAGTAGAATAATGATTGGGTTGAGCATAAATGTGAAATAAAAGGAAGGGTGTATTAAAAGTGCTTAGGGAGGTTAGTAACTATATTCAAATATATCCTACCCATCCCTTAGCCTACATTACAACCTTTAAAGACCTCTTGATCTTTGACTGAATGGCTGTAGAATATTACACTAGGGGAAAGCTTATGGTGTGTCTGTGTGGTATATGAATGCTCTTTGCTGAGAGTGAGTGAATTCTTTCTATATATGGTTCCTTGTTGTTGAATTTTATGTGTGTGGAACTTCTCTTAGATTTTGTTAGTGTGAGGGCATGTGACTCAGGAAGAAAAAGTAAGTCTTCACTTCTGTTAGAGTAATTAGAGTGAGCACTAGTGTGTCTTGGCAAGAGAGTATGCATTTAAGTAAGGATTGTTGCACTGCTTAGGTTAATCATTGATAATAGTGAGTGACATATATTGGGGCAATGCATTGAAAAGTTAGGCCTGGAAGTGTGATTTAGTTTGCTCGAGGACGAGCAAAGGTTTAGTGTGGGGTGTTGATAATAGGTGAATTTGACTATAATCACGCCTTAAATAATCAACTTCTTATGGTTTTTTGATGATATATATGATAGCAAAATGCTCTTATTAGTGCTTTTCATGATTTGTAGGTGATAAATGGCTAAGGAAGGCTAAGGAGTATTTTTTGAGTCAAAATTGGAGAAAAGAGGCCAAATATGCAAATTCTCATTGAAGCCACGCCCATAAAGCCCTTAGGATTCATAGAGACTGTTTGGCCGCGGTTCTACCGCGACCGCGGCAGAACAGCGGTGGAAGGCTGCTGCAGAATCTCAGAGAATTAGAGAGGTTGATTGGCCGCGGTTCTACCGCGACTACGGCATAACCTGCGGCAGGCGTTGAAAACTTGAGGGGCCAAAGTGTAAAAATGGGATTTTTTTAGATCTAAACCCTACTTAAACATTAGACTTCGCCTAAAGGAGGAATGTATTGATTTTGAGAGCACTTTTGCAAGGGAAACTATTGTGACAGATTTCTCCAAACATCTTTCTTCTTTTCTTTTGAATTTTTATGATGAATTCTATTCTAGTTTATGTTTTCATAGTCATGAGTAGCTAAATTCTTGTCTGAGGTTTTGATGGAACCTATTGGGTGATGAACTTCTGGTTTATGTGAATACAAATTGCTAGTTTAATCTTTATTTGTTCAACTTCGTATTTTTTATAGTTAATTGACAGGATCCTCAATTAGTTGTGCCTATTTAGTGTGCATAACATGGAAAAGAATGCATATTTAGGTTATTGTTGAACAATACCACTCCTAGATTATTAGATGAATCTATAATTACGGGTTTTAGGGATAACGAAGCGTTGGATGTAATCTAAAGTGAATTGTGCTAATTAAAGTAAGCTAGTGTATCTCGGGAGAGTGCAATAGTAAATTATTGTGATTACTCGGGAGAGATTTACGGTAAGAATAGCGTTCATGATTAATAAAGATGTGTTGGTAACTTTGTATGAGCATAAGCAGAAGGGATTCCATCAATAGGGGAAATCATTGCCTTAGCTCTTTCTCATTATTGTTTACAACATACTTATTTTATCTTACAGTTATTTAGTTATCTGCAAAAGTAGTTATTAAGGAAACACTCAACTGAGATTTGAATATTTGGGAAGCTGATTCTGAAGGGTTAGTGGGTCTGAAGATAGTAGTTGATAGGTTAACTCTCTGTGAATTCGACCACGAGCGTAATACTTGGGTTATATTTGTAGCGTCCGTAGATTCCTTTTTATAAGGCACAGTTGGGCGTGATCACCGCTCCTCTTTTATATATTACCGTTGCAGGCATGCAACTCGCCCCCATTTCATATATTTCTGTTGCAGGTGTGTAACCAGGCATGCAACCCGCTCCCATTTCATATATTTTCGTTGCAGGCGTGCAACCCGCTCCTATTTCATATATTTTTTGTTTCTGGCGTGCAACCCGCTCACATTTCATGTGTCAACACCAATCATAAAAGAATCCCAGCAAGGAAAAAATAGTATAAAAATAATATCCAGGCAAGGAAAAAATAATATTACAACAATATCCCAATAAGGGAACAATAATGATAATCCTCATATGAAACACAATAAATCATAATGGAGTCATACCGATTACAATACAAGACTCACGGACATGCTTCATATCGACGTATAGATACTCATTACCTTGCCTATACGTCGTGATCCACAACTAGCACATAGAAATTAAGGCACAACCCCTAATCCCTCAAGCTAAGGTTAAACCAAACAATTACCTTGATGCCACGAACACAATTCAAGCCTCAACTATCGGTTTACCTCTTGAGTCCACCACCAACTCGCTTGCATCTAGTCACAAGTTACTTAATAAGATTAATAAGTGCTAAATGAAGTAATTCTAATGCATGAAAATAAGTTTACTAATATGTTTTCTAACAAGTCAAAATTTAACCCCGAGCCCCCTTGGTCCAAACTAGAAATTCGGACCAAAACCCGATTACCCATTCATCTCGAGTCCGGATATATAATTGATATTGGAATTTGGCCTCAATTTAAGGTATAAATTCCCACATTTCAATATTCTTAGGTTTTATCCAAAGTTCCCAATTCCACTATGAAAACCCTAGATTCTAGGATGAAATCTTGTAAAAAGAAGTTAAGGAGTAAAGAAAATGAGTTAAAAATTACATACTAATGTTTTGAAGAAGAAAGGTTTTTTGGAAAATCACCTCTTATGTTTTTGGAGTTTTGAAAAATAAAAAATAACTGAAAGTCTCATTTAAATATACCCCTCTCATACCCTCTGTGCGGACAACACAAAATTGGGTACGGTCGCGGAGCTCACAATGTTGACTACAGTAACATGCTTTAGTATATTAGCCATGAATTTCTCTACAGATGTTCAAATTTAGATTTCTTCAACTTTCTGAAAACTAGACACGAAGCGGTGCAACTTTCATATTTTAATCATCTCAAACTTCCTTGTAGATCAATTGATATAATCTTCCTAAGTTAGACCAGAAAATATGTGCGGACCGTACAAAATCGGGTGCAGCAACAAAGTCCCCACCGCGAACAACACAAAATCAATGCTGGCCTCACTTGCGGGTTCAGGGATCGGCACTTCTCTGAACCTGCAACAACTATATTTTAAGCCTAAGATGTCCCATAACCTATCCAAAACTCATCCGAGCCCTCGAAACTTCAAACCAAATGTGCATACTAACTCAAAAACATCATATAGACCTACTCGTGCGATCACATCATCAAAATAACATGTAAAACCATGAATTAAACCTCAAAACTCATCATTTTCGTTAAGAACACTTAAAGTTCATAACTTTTCAATCGGAAGTTCAACTTATGTCAAATAATCTTAGTTTTTACCAAATTTCACACTTATCATCCAAATACTATAACAAATTTGTACCGGGCTCCAGAACCAAAATACGGCCCGATAACAATGGTTTCAAATATTAATTATTCTCTTTATTTCTTAGATATTCAACAAAACAATTTCTTTCAAAAATTAATTTCTAAGGCTTGGGACCTAGGATTTCATTTTCGGTCATATGCTCAAGTTTATATTTTACCGCGGACCTCCCGGGATTGTCGGAATACAGATTCGGATCTGTTTGCTCAAAATGTTGACCAAAGTCAACCAAAAATTAAATTTTTATCTCTAGAAATTTCTATTTCTTATCTTTTCACATAGAGGGCTTTCCAGATATAGGTCCGGACCGTGCACACAAATCAATGTGAGATAAAAGGAAGGTTTTGTAGGCCTCAAAATATTGAATTTATTTCTAAAACGAGTTATGACCTTTTGGGTCATCAAAAAAAATACAGTACGAATTAAAGGAACAATCATCGAATTGTCACTAGGAAATTCCAATATTAATGTTGTGCAATATATAAAAAATTGAGATAGGGATGGACCTATAGTTAGTGGCGGAATTAGAATTTTACTAAGGGACGTCCAAATATAAAAAAGTAATTATACATGAAATTAAGGAGGTTCAACACATAGCATATATTATATATACATAAAAAAATCTTTTTTTTTTCACGAATTTACATAATGTAATGTTTTGGCTAAAGGATATCGGTTAACACCTCATGGATGCATGTCGCTCTACCACTGCCTATAGTCTGAATTACGAGTTTCTTTTGGTGCATATCATAGATTTGTGCTAAAAGAAAATTTATTTAATATGTATATAGAATTTATGCAAAATTTAAAATATTGATTTTTCTTAAATTTGAAACCAACAAACTCATACTCGTGGCTTCATCTTTGTGAAAAGTACAATATCTAGAATATTTATATGATCTTGTTCAGTTCATGAATTTTATGATCACAAGATCAAAAAGGAATATAATATCACGATGGGTTCTATCTAACAATAACAACTGTATGGGTCGGAACCCGACCCTATAATGATCGACGAGGTTAATCATTTTTCTCAGCTAAATGTAATATTAGTAAGTGGCACGATCGCTCTTAATTGACGACGTTTTCTATGATCACTAAGGTAATGGCCTATCTGTTATATCTAGAAGGACCTCCAAATGTGGACGCAGCCACTAAAGGCCATCTCGTACCGTTCACATCAATAAATACCAAGGAAGGAAGCCAAAGAAGGGGTTCCTCTCATTTCCCATGGGGCTCTAAAATATACAGAGCAAGACAAGGAGGGAGAATCCAAAAAATAAAGACAGAAAGATGGTAGATCCAAAGGAACATGATTGTAAGGCTCTAAACCTCCCTACGGGGAGGCAGACCACCCTATTATCATCAATAAAGATCACCGATATTTTCTGTCATTAGAAGAATTATCTTTTATCATCTTTTCCCTTGTTAGATTCTTGATTTATTACGACTTTCTATAATTGGCCCTCAACCTACATATATTCTTTTGTATTCATAAAGTAATCAATAACTTTTGAGTAAAACAATTTGGCTCGTCTGTGGGGATTTCCTAGCAAGATCGCATAGCTCTTCCTGAAAGCAAAAGCAAAGGGAAAACATCGATAAAGGGGAAAACAACCCCATCAGAGAAAGCCTGATTCACCTTGTCCACACGCTGGGACTCACCTACGAAACTAATCGACAACATTCAATCAGTCGATTACAACATGTATAATCGATAACATAAAGTCGACAAACAAACTTACAATTCACATACTTAAGTCGAAAAAAAGAAATACGAAACCAAATGTTTGACGACCCTAATCGAAGCGAATACGTATTCTACCATATACGTAATCAAATAACAAAACATAAGAACAAATCGACCAAATAAAAGGTCTTTGAGAGGGGGGGGGGGGCAGATTTGAAGGAGTGATAGAATTAATAATAATAACTAACTGATAACAAATAAAACAGAAAAAGGGAAAGAAAAATACCTCAAAGAAAGCATCCGGGCTCGAAAAACTGGAAAAGAACCAATCGGGCTTGAGCTTTTGGGGCCAAATGGAACTTAATCGGAGTGTTCTCGGTCGAGAACACCTAGATTAAGGTCTGTTAGACCTCAAATTCCTATCGAATTCAACACAGAACCCCAATTCCGATTTCTAGGGTTCATACGACATTTTTGGGGCTTGATGGTTTGGGGAGGGATTCGAAACAAAATAGGCTTGTATTGGTTATGGGGGAGGTCAGGTGAGGGTTATGTGCGAGTTTGGGCTTGAATGGAAGTGGCGCCGCCATCGGAGTCCTGTGGCGGCGGCTAGGGTTCTTGACTCGAAATCAAGATTCGAGGAGGACGAGTTTGATTCGAAGGGGGTTAATGGTGTTATAATGGTAAGGCATGTCCAAGGCTTAAGGGGTGTAAGTTTGGTATCCATTGGAGCCTGCGAAGTTTCGGTCAAAACTTCGATTCGATATTCGAAAGGTTGGAGCTTGATTTGAAAGAAAACAAGCTCGGAACCCGGCTAGGGAAGTTAAGAGGGTGTTGTGGTGTAAATTTGGGAGCCATTAGCCTACCGGAACCGCCGTGAGGCAATTTCCGGCAGGCGGGAGACGGCGGCTCAGGGCGGAGGTTCGTCGGGGATCCTAGGGTTAGAGAGACAGGAGTGGAGGGGATCTGTTTGGTTTGGGGGGGGGGTAATTTGGCATACTAGATTGGTTCGATCAATCCGAGCCGTTAGATCAAATGATCTTAACGGCTTGGATCAGTTGATAGAATCAGGACAGGGTCGTTTGGGGCCCGTCCATGTCCTGGACCGGCTCTGGCCTGGGACTGGGCCTGGTTTGATATTGGGCATGGTCTTTGGTTGGCCTGAAGTAGCCCAAATCCGGTTTTGCTTCATTTTTTTATTTTCTTCATTTAAAATCCTAAATAATTAAAACAAAAAAATCTAAATCATAAAAACACTAATTAATTCCTAATTGTAAAATTGAGTCCTAAATGTAATATGTTTGTATTTTTAATTAATTCAACAATGACACGCATAGACAAAGGATACAAATAATTAATTAAGAAATGGCACAAAATTTACGGAAAATCCCACGCAACGCAAAAACTATTTTATTTTGAATTTGGGAGTGATTCTCTTATAGGGTAAAAATTACGTGCTCACAGGGCTAAGTCTAATGTTTAAGTAGGGTTTAGGTGTAAAAAAATCCCGTTTTTACACTTTGGCCCCTCAAGTTTTTGACGCCTATCGCGGTCGCGGCAGAACCACGACCAATCAACCTCTCTGATTCTCTGAGATTCCGCAGTAGCCTTCCACCGCAGTTCTACCGAGGTCGCGGTAGAACCGCGGCCAAACAGTCTCTCTGAATCCTAAGGGCTGTATGGGCGTGGCTTCAATGAAAATTTGCATATTTGGCCTCTTTTCTCCAATTTTGACTCCAAAACTACTCCTTGGCCTTCCTTAGGCATTTATCACCTATAAATCATGAAAAGCACTAATAAGAGCATTTTGTTATCATATATATCATCAAAACAACATAAGAAGGTGATTATTTAAGGCGTGATAGTCAAATTCACCTATTATCAAGCGGGTTGCACGCTTGCAACAACGTATATGAAATGGGATCGGGTTGTACGCCTGCAACAAGATATATGAAATGGGATCAAGTTGCACGCCTGCAATAAGATATATGAAATGTGATCGGGTTGCATACCTACAACAAGATATTCAAAATGGGATGGGGTTGCACGCCTGCAACAAGAAAGAGATGAAAGAAAATATTGTGTTTGTTTCTCTTGTTCTTATTAGAATACTGTGTTTGTTTCTCTTATTCTTGTTAGCAATTGAATTTTGTTTTCTCTACATTCCCCTTTGATATTCTATTGTTATCTGGTACTCCCCACAAAATGTTTTTCACCTCCCTTATTTAACTGTAAATATCTGTCTTTATTTCTGCTGTATATAATTTAACTGCACATATTTATTTGGTAGTCTAGTCGTAGCCGCGTCACTACTTCGTCGGGGTCCGCATGCCTTGGCGTCTCTTTCTATATACTATTCATGTTTCTTTCACGCATTTCTAGAGACAGTGTTATATTTATTTCCTTCAGACCTTAATTTGTAGTACTGCTAGACTATCTATTAAGTTGTGACACCAGTCTTGGGTAGATTTGTTATGGATTGGTATTAGCAATGTTATTAAAACTTTACAATGTAGTCTTCGCTTATTCAATTCTGTTGTTATCTAATTGTTGGCTCTTAACTTTTATTGGATTAAAAATGAAAACAAGGTGAATAGTTCAATTGGTTGGCTTACCTAGCTTTGACTAGTAGGCACAATCACAACTACGATGGTGGAAAATCCGGATCATAACATTTTTATATTTTTAAGTAAGTGTTTCTAGGAACGAATGGAAATTGGGTATTAGTTTCATTGCAATTAATATGTCAAAATATTTGAAGTTTCAAATCAAATGGCAACCATCATTTTTTCGTAAGTGAGTCATAAATGTTATAAGTTGTCGACGTATATAGAAATTCAGCCACAGAACATTTTTATATGAAATATGAGTTAGATTAAATGTACTTTTATAACTATATGGCCCATCTTTCTGTTTTGTCCTGTTTTATAAAATAAAAAAATCCAAACATTTGTATTAACGGAGAAAGTGACCCATTTATTGCAACTAAAAACCAACATGTACTGAAAGAGAATAATAAAATTGTATCCATGCTGTTCATTTAATTAAAGTGGTTCTGAATTGTGATTCATTTGACACCTGTTTATTTATTATTAACTACTAAGTTTTAATTAACTCAACCTATAGAAATATTATAATTTCCCCCTATTTTCTCTTATCGCATTGCGCCTGTAGTGACTAGTCGTGGTGGGAGAATTATTAAAAATCTTTCCGATTGTTCTTTAGGGAGAATAGGACAAGAGGGGTTGCTCTGATGGTAAGCAACCCCCACTTCCAGTTGTTGTTGTTGTTCTTTAGGGAGAATCTTATGATAGAATTCCTAAAGAGCCTCATACAGAACCTCTTAATTACGACGAAGCACTATAGAATACAAATGCTGATAAATGGGTTGTTGCTATGAAATCTAAAATGAAGTCCATGTAAATCTGAGATCTTGTAGAACCACCTACTGGAGTCAAACCAATTGATTGTAGACAGATCTATAAGAAAAAGAGAGGAGAGGATAAAAAGTGCAATCTTTTAAAGTTAGACTTGTTGCAAAAGAGTTTACTCAAAAAATAAGGGATCTACTGTGAGGAAACCTTTTCACCAGTAACTATGCTTAAATCTATTAGGATTCTCTTATCCATTGTTGCTCATTACGATTATGAGATTTGGCAAATGGATGTTAAGACGACTTTTCTTAATGAAAATCTGGATGAGTGCATCTATATGGCACAACGAGTTGGCTTTATAAAAAATGTTTAAAGAAATCCTTTTATGGATTGAAACAAGCTTCTGGAGCATAAATACTTGTTTTGACACATCGATTAAAACCTTCGATTTTGATTAATGTGAAAATAAGTCTTGTATCTATAAGAAGTTGGATCGAGATAAATTTACGTTTTTGTTTTTGTAGGTGGATAATATTTTGCTCATGGCAAATAATTTGAACATGTTGAATTCAGTAAAGAAATGGTTGTCTTTTTTTTTTTTTGGAAGACTCTATCTTGTATTTTAAAATTGTAAAAACAACTAACTAAATAGACAGGCTTTTCTCTTCTTATTATATTTTCTGAAAGGACTAAAAATCGCTTCTGATTTTTATTTTGATTTAGCTATTATTCGACCAAATAAAGCCAAAGATGTAAAACAAAATTTAGCTAAATATCAAATGATGACACGTGAAGGTTCGAGATTTGAAAGAATTAATCTTCTTTGCTTTTTAACCCGTGAATATATATTCTGTTTGGTCTGTCCGTGATTATGTGGCTTAGCTAATTCAATATTAAAATCATAATTAGACCAAAGAAAAGAATATTTATTATTATTATTATTATTATTATTATTATTATTATTATTATTATTATTATTATTATTAGTTGAGCACTGTCTATACGAAAAAGAGAGGAGTGGATAAAAAGTGCAATCTTTTAAAGTTAGGCTTGTTACAAAAGGGTTTACTAAAAAAAAAGGATATATTATAAGGAAACCTTTTCACCAGTAGCCATGCTTAAATCTATTAGGATTCTCTTATCCATTGTTGCTCATTACAATTATGAGATTTGGCAAATGGATGTCAAGACGGCTTTTCTTATGGAAGTCTTGCTGAGTGCATCTATATGGCACAACCAGTTGGCTTAAAGTGTTTAAAGAAATCATTTTTGGATTGAAACAAGCTTCTAGAGCATAAAGTACTTGTTTTGGCACATCGATTAAAACCTTCGATTTTGATCAATGTGAAAATGAGTCTTGTATCTATAAGAAGTTGGATGGACATAAATTTAAAATTTTATTTTTGTACGTGGATAATATATATTTTGCTCGTAGCAAATAATTTGACCATGTCGAATTCAGTAAAGGAATGGTTGTCCTCGCGTTTTGATATGAAATGCTTGGGACAAGCGGCACATATCCTTGGGATCAAGCTTATGCGAGATCGCAAGCGAATGATATTAGGCTTTTCTTTTTCTAATTATAGCTTTCATTAATAACCAAAAAGTACTATTTACAAATCAACCGGACCTTATATCAAAGTCTCATTCTATCGACTTTCCTATCTGTATACACTTCTACTCAAAGACAATTACCATATTTGCTATCCAGGAAATTTACAATGTTGAAGCATTATCTTAGTAGCACTATTAGCTCGAACATGGCAAGTATAGGCAATTCTCGGGCCACTGTTTCCCATGTAGTCTCCTTCTGATCAAAGATCTTGTTGATCATTTCCTTCCAAAGTGCATATACATATTCTGTGTATATCATCTTTACTAGCTTTGCTTTGGTATTTTTTTCTTTGGTGTTCTGTTATCATGACCCGGATTTCTCACCATCGGGGGTCATGATGGCGCCTACTAAATAGAAGCTAGGCAAGCCAAATATTAATTACACCTCCATTAATTACCAAATTCTTATTAAGACTTATTATTAAAACATATAAATTACAGCGGAATAATCAAAATTAGCGGAAGACTTAGTCAAATATGATAAAGAAAACCTAAACATGATACACTACCCAAGACTGGTGTCACAATACTCACGAACTTCTAAGAATAATACACATAATTGTCTGAAAGAAAATACAAGCTGTTTATCTCGATTACATGAGATAACAGAATGAAAAGCATAGATAGGAGAGACAACGGGTCCTGCGGACGCCTGCAAGGCTACCTCGTAGTCTCAGTAGTCGGAAAATCCACAAGTCGCTACTGCCGCTGCTGCTGTCCGTAACCTGTATCTGCGCAAAAAGAGCACAGAGTGTAGTATCAGCACAACCGACCCCATGTGCTGGTAAGTGCCTGGCCTATCCCAACGAACTAGTGACAAGGCTAAGGCCAGTCACCCACATAAACCTATACAGTTGCAATATACATATATATACAATACATTTATAAGGAAAGACTCTACTCTGAAATAATAGTCAATAACTCACGATATCCAGACTAATATAATCAACAGAATAAATCTTACTTTCATGTCTCAATTCCTTTCTCATTTCATATCTCGTGGTAGGCGTACCACCCGCTCCCAACTATCACGGTAATTATATCTTGTGGTAGGCGTACCACCCGCTCCCAACTATATCAATAGGCTACCGGCAACTATGGCCAATGCCAAGATTTAAATCATTTTGTGGTCGGCGTGCCACACGATCCCATTTCTTATTATATAAGTGGTCGTCGCGCCACACGATCCCAATTCATAAATATATATATATATAAGTGGTCGGCGCGCCACACGATCCCAATTCATAAATATATAAGTGGTCGGCGCGCCACACGATCCCAATTCATAAATATATATATTATATATTACCGGCATTTAGCCAATAATCTCTATATCAACAATATTTATAATTACCGATTTTAAACCAATAATTGATAATAATTTCAACAATTTATCTTCATTACCGGTATAACACCAATAACTCTTAATCAACAATTTATTCATAACCGAATTCCTATTCCTACAAGCTAGGATAGAACAAACACTTACCTCGAAAGTTTACGAATGATTCAACCCATAGCAATGCCTTTTCCTTTCGAATTTGACTCCAATCCAATCGTATCTATACACAATTGATTTAATATCATCAATACTACTCAACAAACTAATTCCTAAGACCAATTACATCTTTTACAACATTCTGGCCCCGAATAGTAATTTTCGACCCCGGGCCCACATGGTCGGAACTCGGGGTTAGGACCAAAATTCGGTTACCCATCCCCCCACGAGTTCATGTATATGATTTGTTTCAAAATCGGACCTCAATTCGAGGTCCAATTTCTCAATTTATGAAAAATCCTATATTTTAACAAAAACAAGAAATTCTACCATGAAAACCTTTGATTTCTAATGAAAAACATGTTTGATGATGTTCGGAATTGAAAGAATTAAGTAAAAAGTGACTTACAATTGTTTTGATGAAGAAGAAATCCGTGAAGAATCGCAAATGGGTGTTTTTGTTTTGTAAAAAGTGAAGAAATGAACTGAAAATCGTGTTTTACACGTCTCTGTGTTCGCATTTGCGAACATGGGTTCGCAATTGCGAACCCCGACCAATTTCTGGAGTTTGAAAAATAAGCTAAGGTTGGGAAGTTCGCATTTGCGAACTTTTGTTCGCATTTGCGAAGCCAAGGCAAATCTGGGGGCTTCGCAATTGCGAACATATGTTCGCAATTGCGAACTAGGCTGCTTCCAGGGACCTTCGCATTTGCGAAGAATGCTTCGCATTTGCGAAGCAAGCCTTTTCACTGGAGGCCTCGCAATTGCGAGGTTTGGTTCGCATTTGCGAACCCAACTGATCCTGGGCACCTTCGCATTTGCGACCAAGGGTTCGCATTTGCGAACCCTGCCTTGACCTGCCACCTTCGCAATTGCGAGAAATACTTCGCAATTGCGAAGACAACAGCTGGGTGAAAAACCAGCAGTGCAAAAACTCAGAATTTCATCCAACGGCCTATCAAATCTTTACCCGAGCTCCCCGGCTCCAAACCAAATATGCACACTAACTCAAAAACATCATACGAACTTGCTCGCGCGATCAAATCGCTAAAATAACATCAAAACCAATGGATTGAGCCTTAAAACTCAAGAATTCTTTCAAATTTCATAATTTCCAAACTTTCCAATTTAAGGCCGAAATGCGTCAAACGACGTCCGTTTTCAACCAAACTTTACAGGAAGCGCTTAACCAATATATATGACCTGTACCGGGCGTCGGAACCAAAATACGAGCCCGATACCGGTACTTTTTAATCAAAATTCAGTTTCATTTTCCTTAAACATTTTCAGAAAACAATTTAACAGAAAAAATTCTTTTACCGGGGTTCTAGACCTCGGATTTCAATTCCGGGCATATGCCCAAGTTCCATATTTTTCTACGGATTTACTAAGATAGTCAAATCACGGATCCGGGTCCGCTTACCAAAAATGTTGACCAAAGTCAACCATCTCAATATTAATATCAAAATTCTTCAACTTTTTCACATATTTCACATATTTCAACATAACTATTTTCCAGCTTTGTGCCCGGACTGTGCACGCAAATCGAGGAAACTATAAATGAGGTTTTCAAGACCTCAAAAGCTCGGAATGATTATTAAAACAAGTGATGACCCTTTGGGTCGTCACAATCTCCACCTCTAAAACAACCGTTCGTCCTCGAACGAACAAAAGAAAGAAGTACCTGAGTCAGGAAACAAACGTGGGTAGCGGCTCCGCATATCAGACTCGGACTCCCAGGTCGATGCCTCAGGAGGCTGACCTCTCCACTGAACACGCACAGAAGGATAACTCTTCGACCTCAACTGTCGAACCTGCCGGTCTAGAATGGCTACCGGCTCCTCCTCGTAAGATAGATCATTGTCCAGTTGGACAGTACTGTAGTCTAACACATGTGTGGGATCACCGTGGTATCTCCGAAGCATAGATACATGAAAAACTGGATGCACGGCTGATAAGCTAGGCGGCAAAGCTAATGTGTAAGCCACCCCTCCCACTCGGTCTAAAATCTCAAATGGACCAATATACCGTAGGGCTGAGCTTGCCCTTCTTCCCGAACCTCATCACGCCCTTCATAGGCGACACTCGGAGCAATACTCGTTCACCAACCATGAAATCCACATCTCGAACCTTACGATCCGCATAAGTCTTCTGCCTGGACTGAGCTGAACGCAATCTCTCCTGGATAGTCTTGACCTTATCCAAGGCCTCCTGAACTAAGTCTGTACCCAACAACCGAGCCTCTCCCGGTTCAAACCATCCAACCGGTGATCGACATCGCCTACCATATAACGCCTCATACGGAGCCATCCGGATGCTAGATTGGTAACTGTTATTGTAGGCGAACTCTGCTAATGGCAGAAACTGGTCCCACGAGCCTCCGAAATCAATAACACGAGCTCGAAGCATGTCCTCTAGAATCCGAATAGTCCTCTCGGACCGGCCATCCGTCCGAGGATGAAATGATGTACTCAGCCGAACCCGAGTGCCTAACTCTCGCTGGACCGCCCTCCGGAACCGCGAGGTAAGCTGCGTACCCCGATCGGAGATAATAGATACGGCACTCCACGGAGACGAACAATCTCTCTAATGTACACCTCCGCTAACCTCTCCGACGAGTAGGAGACGGATACTGGAATAAAGTGTGCTGACTTGGTCAACCTATCAACAATGACCCAAATAGCATCAAATTTCCTCCGAGTCAAAGGAAGTCCAGTAACGAAATCCATAGTGATCCGCTCCCATTTCCACTCGGGAATTTCAATCCTCTGGAATACACCACCAGGTCTCTGGTGCTCATATTTCACCTGCCGACAATTTAGACACCGAGCGACATACGCAACGATATCTTTCTTCATTCTGCGCCACCAATAGTGCTGCCGTAAGTCCCGGTACATCTTCGCGGCGCCTGGGTGAATAGAATACCGCGAACTGTGGGCCTCCGCTAAGATTAACTCTCGAATCCCTTTGACATTAGGCACACAAACTCGACCCTGCAATTTCAATACCCCATCATCATCTAGATTTACCTGTGTGGCACCTCCCCGCTGTACCGTATCTCTCAACTCACGCAAATGAGGATCATCAAATTGCCTCTCACGGATACGCTCAAATAAGGAAGAACGAGCAACCGTGCAGGCTAACACCCTGCTAGGCTCAGAAATGTCTAATCTCACGAACCGGTTGGCCAATGCCTGGACATCTATAGCTAATGGTCTCTGACTGACCGGAATATATGCAAGACTACCCATGCTGGCAGACTTTCTACTCAATGCATCGGCCACCACATTGGCCTTACCCGGGTGATATAAAATAGTAACATCATAGTCTTTTAGCAACTCTAGCCACCTTCTCTGCCTCATATTCAACTCTTTCTGCTTAAACAAATACTGAAGACTCTTATGATCGGTGTATACTTCACATGCTACACCATACAAATAATGCCTCCGGATCTTCAATGCGTGAATAATCGCCGCCAATTCTAGATCATGCACTGGATAGTTCTTCTCATGAATCTTCAACTGCCTCGAAGCATAGGCAATAACCTTGCCATCCCGCATTAACACTGCACCAAGCCCAATACGGGAAGCATCACAATAAACAGTATAAGGTCCCGTACCTGTGGGTAAAACCAATACCGGTGCTGTGGTCAAGGTTGTCTTGAGCTTTTGAAAGCTCGCCTCACATTCATCGGACTATTCAAATTGAACACCCTTCTGGGTCAATCTGGTAAGTGGGGTTTCAATAGACGAAAATCCTTCTACGAATCGGCGATAATAACCCGCTAACCCCAAGAAACTCCGAATATCCGTGGCTGATGTCGGTCTAGGCCAGCTCTTGACTGCCTCAATTTTCTTCGGATCAACCTGAATACCTGCTGCCGTCACAATATGACCCAGGAATGCAACCGAACTTAGCCAAAATTCACACTTTGAAAATTTTGCATATAGCTGGCTATCTCTCAGAGTCTGTAAGGCCACTCTGAGATGTTGCGCATGCTCCTCCTGACTGCGAGAATATATTAATATGTCATCAATGAAGACTATTACAAACAAGTCTAAATAAGGCCGGAACACCCGATTCATTAATTCCATAAAAGCTGCTGGAGCATTTGTCAACCCAAAAGACATGACCAGAAATTCATAATGTCCATACCGAGTGCGGAACGGTGTCTTAGGGACATCAGATGCCCTAATCTTCAGCTGATGATAGCCAGATCTCAAATCTATCTTCGAAAATACCTTGGCACCTTGAAGCTGGTCAAATAAATCATCAATTCGCGAAAGTGGATATTTATTTTTGATAGTCACCTTGTTTAACTGTCGATAGTCAATGCACATTCTCATCGAACCATCTTTCTTCTTTACAAATAATACAAGTGCACCCCACGGCGAAACACTGGGCCTAATGAAACCCTTTTCAAGTAAATCCTGCAACTGTTCCTTCAATTCTTTTAACTCTGGCGGAGCCATACGGTATGGGGGAATGGAAATGGGCTGAGTGCCTGGAGCCAAATCAATGTAAAAATCAATGTCCCTATCGGGCGGCATACCGGGCAAGTCTGAAGGAAATACTTCAGGAAATTCGCGAACCACAGGCACAGAGTCAATAGAAGGAACCTCAGCACTAGAATCACGGACATAGGCCAAATAAGCCAAGCATCCCTTTCCAACCATACGCCGAGCTTTAACATAAGAAATAACATTACGGCTAGTATGACCTGAAATTCCTTTCCACTCTATACGAGGCGAATTCGGCAGGGCTAAAGTCACAGTCTTGGCATGGCAATCTAAAATAGCATGATATGGAGATAGCCAGTCCATGCCTAGTATAATATCGAAGTCCACCATATTTAGGAGTAATAAATCAGCACGGGTCTCGAGACCCTCAATTACTATAATACATGACCGATGAACTCGATCAACCACAATAGAGTCGCCTGCTGGTGTAGACACATGAACAGGAACACTCAGTGGATCACTGGGCTGAATCAAGTATGGTGCAAAATAGGAAGACACATACGAATATGTAGACCCAGGGTCAAATAATGCTGATGCCTTTCTATCACAAACCAAAATAATACCTGTAATGACGGCATCGGAAGACTCAGCCTCTGGTCTGGCGGGAAGTGCATAACATCGGGGCTGTGCCCCACCACCCTGAGCAGTATCTCTAGGACGATCAGCTGCTGGCTGGTCTCTACCTCTGTCGGTCTGAGCTCCACCTCTATGACCTCTACCTCCACCTCTATGTCCTCTACCTCCGCCTCTAGCTGGCTGGGCAGGCTGTGAGGGAACTGGGGCCTGAATCATGGCACGAGAACCCTGCTGGCGAGATCTGTCAGAAGCTCGAGGGCAATACTTTGCAATGTGCCTAAGATCACCGCACGTAAAACAAGCCCTCGACTGCTGAAAATAGCAAAGTGGTGGTGCACTGATAGGCTGCTGATCCGAGTAGCGTGGCTGAGAATTACGATCACCTGAAGCATCATGAGAAACCTGAAGAGCTGACTGATAAGGCCTAGGAGGATGGCCTCTATCATAAAAATCTCTATCTCCAGACGAGGTACCACCGAATCTACCCGAATTACGAGATCTCTTATCTGATCCATGTCTCGCTCCCCGTGACAGAGCCAACTCGATCCGGCGGGCTGCATTAGCCGCCTTCTGAAAAGTGATTTCAGTTCCTGCCCCCATAGCCATCTGTAGCCGAATTGGCTGATTCAAGCCATCAATAAACCTCCTCACCCTCTCCCGATCTGTGGGAAGTATGATAATAGCATGACGAGCCAGGTCCACGAACCTAGTCTCGTACTGTGTGACAGACATAGAACCCTGATGAAGACGCTCAAATTGTCTGCGCATAACCTCCCGCTGAGTTGCTGGAAGGAACTTCTCCAAGAATAATTCTGCAAACTGCTCCCAAGTCAAAGATGACGATCCCGCTGGCCTGGTTAGACAATAATCTCTCCACCAAGTCTTGGCGGAACCGGATAACCGAAAAGTAGCAAAATCCACACCATTAGTCTCCACAATACCCATAGTACGGAGAACTTCGTGGCGGTTGTATAGGAAATCCTGTGGATCCTCCGAAGGAGTGCCACTGAATGTGGTAGTGAACAACTTGGTAAACTGTCCAATCTCCACAACGCGTCAGCAGACATGGCCGCACCATCATTAGACGGAGTCGCAATAATAGGCCGAGCCGCCTCAACCGGGTCGAATCACGGGATCCCGAGCTCGGGGAATTACCGCTCCGAGTGCGCGTAGCGAGAGTCCGATTACCTCCTCCCGGCCGAGAAGTGGCTGGTGCTACCGGTAATAAACTTGCTCTGGTGATATGATCCATAAAACCTGCTATCCGGACCAAAGCATCCTGAAGATCCGGTGAAAACAAAGCTCCTCCTGGGACCTGAGCTGGGCCTACTGGAGCTGCTGGGGCTGGAACTTCCTCCTCGATATGAACCTGAGGTTCTGCCACTCGTGCTGCTGCTCGGGGCTGAGCTCTGCCCCTACCTTGTCCTCTAGGACGACCTCGACCTCGGCCTCTACCCCTAGCAGGAGCTGCCGCTGCTGGGACCTCGGGCTGTTGGTCAGTAGATGAGGATGCACGTGTCCTTACCATCTGCGGAAGAACAGAGTAGAAGTTCAATTAACATTTAAAAGATCAAGTCGCACGACCGGAAAGAATAAAGGGAATATTTTCCTAACTCCGTAGCCTCTGGAGGATAAATACAGACGTCTCCGTACCGATCCTTCAGACTCTACTAAGGTTGTTCGTGAGTTGTGAGACCGGTGCAACCTAGTGCTCTGATACCAACTTGTCATGACCCGGATTTCCCACCATCGGGAGTCATGATGGCGCCTACTAAATAGAAGCTAGGCAAGCCAAATATTAATTACACCTCCATTAGTTACCAAATTCTTATTAAGACTTATTATTAAAACATATAAATTACAGCGGAATAATCAAAATTAGCGGAAGACTTAGTCAAATATGATAAAGAAAACCCAAACATGATTCACTACCCAAGACTGGTGTCACAATACTCACGAACTTCTAAGAATAATACACATAATTGTCCTGAAAGAAAATACAAGTTGTTTATCTCGATTACACGAGATAACAGAATGAAAAGCATAGATAGGAGAGACAACGGGTCCTGCGGACGCCTGCAAGGCTACCTCGTAGTCTTAGTAGTCGGAAAATCCACAAGGCGCTACTGCCGCTGCTGCTGTCCGTAACCTGTATCTGCGAAAAAGAGCGCAGAGTGTAGTATCAGCACAACCGACCCCATGTGCTGGTAAGTGTCTGGCCTATCCCAGCGAACTAGTGACAAGGCAAAGGCCAGTCACCCACATAAACCTGTACATTTGCAATATACATATATATACAATACATTTATAAGGAAAGACTCTGCTCAGAAATAATAGTCAATAACTCGTGATATCCAGACTAATATAATCAACAGAATAAATCTTACTTTCATGCCTCAATTCCTTTCTCATTTCATATCTCGTGGTAGGCGTACCACCCGCTCCCAACTATCACGGTAATTATATCTTGTGGTAGGCGTACCACCCGCTCCCAACTATATCAATAGGCTACCGACAACTATGGCCAATGCCAAGATTTAAATCATTTTGTGGTCGGCGTGCCACAAGATCCCATTTCTTATTATATAAGTGGTCGGCGCGCCACACGATCCCAATTCATAAATATATATATATCAATAGGCTACCGGCAACTATGGCCAATGCCAAGATTTAAATCACTTTGTGGTCGGCGTGCCACACGATCCCAATTCATAAATATATAAGTGGACGGCGCGCCACACGATCCCAATTCATAAATATATAAGTGGTCGGCGCGCCACACGATCCCAATTCATAAATATATATATTAACGGCATTTAGCCAATAATCTCTATATCAACAATATTTATAATTACCGGTTTTAAACCAATAATTGATAATAATTTCAACAATTTATCTTCATTACCGGTATAACACCAATAACTCTTAATCAACAATTTATTCATAATTGAATTCCTATTCCTACAAGCTAGGATAGAACAAACACTTACCTCGAAAGTTTACGAACGATTCAATCCGTAGCAATGCCTTTTCCTTTCGAATTTGACTCCAATCCAATCGTATCTATACACAATTGATTTAATATCATCAATACTGCTCAACAAACTAATTCCTAAGACCAATTACATCTTTTACAACATTCTGCCCGGAATAGTAATTTTCGACCCCGGGCCCACATGGCGTGAACTCGGGGTTAGGACCAAAATTCGGTTACCCATCCCCCCACGAGTTCATGTATATGATTTGTTTCAAAATCGGACCTCAATTCGAGGTCCAATTTCTCAATTTATGAAAAACCCTATATTTTAACAAAAACAAGAAATTCTACCATGAAAACCTTTGATTTCTAATGAAAAACATGTTTGATGATGTTAGGAATTGAAAGAATTAAGTAAAAAGTGACTTACAATTGTTTTGATGAAGAAGAAATCCGTGAAGAATCGCAAATGGGTGTTTTTGTTTTGTAAAAAGTGAAGAAATGAACTTAAAATCGTGTTTTACAGGTCTCTGTGTTCGCATTTGCGAACATGGGTTCGCAATTGCGAACCCCGACCAATTTCTGGAGTTTGAAAAATAAGCTAAGGCTGGGAAGTTCGCATTTGCGAACTTTTGTTCGCATTTGTGAAGCCAAGGCAAATCTGGGGTCTTCGCAATTGCGAACTAGGCTGCTTCCAGGGATTTTCGCATTTGCGAAGAATGCTTCGCATTTGCGAAGCAGGCCTTTTCACTGGAGGCCTCGCAATTGCGAGGTTTGCTTCGCATTTGCGAACCCAAACGGTCCTGGGCACCTTCGCATTTGCGACCAAGGGTTCGCATTTGCGAACCCTGCCTTGACCCGCCACCTTCGCAATTGCGAGAAATACTTCGCAATTGCGAAGACAACAGCTCGGTGAAAAACCAGCAGTGCAAAAACTCAGAATTTCATCCAACGGGCTATCAAATCTTTACCCGAGCTCCCCGGCTCCAAATCAAATATGCACACTAACTCAAAAACATCATACGAACTTGCTCGCGCGATCAAATCGCTAAAATAACATCAAAACCAATGGATTGAGCCTTAAAACTCAAGAATTCTTTCAAATTTCATAATTTCCAAACTTTCCAATTTAAGGCCGAAATGCGTCAAACGACGTCCGTTTTCAACCAAACTTTACAGGAAGCGCTTAACCAATATATATGACCTGTACCGGGCGTCGGAACCAAAATACGAGCCCGATACCAGTACTTTTTAATCAAAATTCAGTTTCATTTTCTATAAACATTTTCAGAAAACAATTTAACAGAAAAATTCTTTTACCGGGGTTCTAGACCTCGGATTTTAATTCCGGGCATATGCCCAAGTTCCATATTTTTCTACGGATTTTCTGAGACAGTCAAATCACGGATCCGGGTCCGCTTACCAAAAATGTTGACCAAAGTCAACCATCTCAATATTAATATCAAAATTCTTCAACTTTTTCACATATTTCACATATTTCAACATAACTATTTTCCAGCTTTGTGCCCGGACTGTGCACGCAAATCGAGGCAACTATAAATGAGGTTTTCAAGACCTCAAAAGCTCGGAATGATTATTAAAACAAGTGATGACCCTTTGGGTCGTCACATCTGTTCCATCCAACGCTGCATTTGGCTCCATGTACTCATATTCATCCTGTTGAGTTGTATCCACTGTATGAGCTTCTGCCAAATCTGTCTTCCTATTGGGTTTTCTGCAAACAGGTGATCTTTGGTTTCTGCTAGTTCTTTGCACATAACATATCTATTCTCTACTCGAATCCCCCAACTTTCTAGTTTTGTAGCAGTTAACAACCTATTCTATTATTGTAACCATGTGATAAACAAAGCCTTTGGTCTTGCATCATTGTTGCATATTATATTCTTCCATGTAACCTTAGGCAGCTCCCCAACCATTTTCAAATATACACTTCTGATCATGCTTATGCTTTTCATATTTTCCGTTTGTACATACCTCAGACCCTCTCTTGCATTGAGTATCTTCTTGACCATCCAACTGGCTTGCTGAGGAATAGTCATACTCTCCATCGTTTGTGCTTTTATGTAATATTTATGAATCCACTTAATCCATAAAATATCTTTTTTAGTCTTCAAATCCTAGTAGGTTCTTATTATGGCTGCTTTGTTCCAAAATTTGAGATTAGTGTGAATTAATCCTCCTGCTGATTTTGGCATACACAACCGGCTCCAAGCTACCAGAGACTTCTTAGTAATTTCATTTGTTCCTGACTATATATAACTTCTACAATATTCTTCAATTGCTTTCATCACCTTAGCATGAGTAATAAATAATTGTGCCAAGTACGATTGAATACCAAACAATACTGATTTTGTCAATTGTACTCTTCCAGCATAAGATAATTTCTTTGTAGTCCATGAGGATATTCTTGGTGTGATTTTGGTTATTAGGGGTTTCTATTCAAATAGTTTCAGTTTTATGGTGGCATAATGGAATCCCTAAATACCTGAATGGTAATTCTCCATGCATGTAATCAAGAGCTTGTTGAATTTGCTGCTTGCATTCTTCTGAAATCTCTTCATAGTATATAACACTCTTGGACTGATTAGCCTTTAACCCTGAAGCATTTGTGAAAATACTGAACTTTCCATGTAGCTGCTCCACTGAAGTTCTATCACCCTTAGCAAACATAAGGATATCATCTGCAGAGCACATATGTGTAATGTTAAGCTTGGAACAGTTTGGGTGAAATTTAAATTGTTTCTCCTCTTTCAATGTGTTAGATAGTTCTGCTTAGGTACTCCATAACAATAGCAAATAGAAAAGGGGACATTGGTTCTCCTTGGCGAAGCCCTCTAGTAGCATCAAAAGGTGGTGTTGATTCTCCATTAATCACTATAGAGCAATTTATAGTAGTAACACACTCCATCACCCATCTAATAAATTTTTGTGAAAAGTTCAATCTTGTCAACATTTGTTCCAAGAATCTCTAATATACTGTATCATAAGGCTCCGTTCTATCAAATTTAATCATACATCTGGGGAAGATATGCTTTTTTGTATATGCTTTTACCAACTCATGACCCATTATCACATTGTCTGCTACCTTCCCTCCTGGGATGAATCCTGATTGAGTCTCGGTAATTATGGTTGCAATCACCTTCTGAATCTTCTAGATATAACTTTTGCTATAATCTTGTACAAGATAGTACAACAAGAAATTGGTCTATGCTTCTTTATTGTAGCATGATTGGCAACTTTTGGAATTAAGGTGACTGTTGTGTATAGGGGTGTGCATTCGATTTATCGATTCGATTTTGACTCTTATCGATAATTACTTATCGATTATCGATTTGTACATATGCTTATCGTTATCGTTTCAATAAGGTTTCGATTTTTTTGATTTCGATTTATTAATTTTTGGGGCTTATCGATTCGATTATCGATTACACCAATAAGAAAATTTGCGTGATTCCACTGAAAGTATATCGCTATAAACATGCCTAACTAATATGGACAAAAAGAAGCTAAAATAAGACGAACACTGTTTATAACATAAAAATTGCGTCAATAGACATATGCAACGAAACTAAAGTAAGGGATCAAATATATGCCACCAACACTCCAACGGTATTAAAAAAAATAAAAATACATCATCACTACTAATTCTATTTTCCATTAATTTGAACTTCATTCCCTTTAGCTTTAAATATGATCACTCCTTAAATATGATAGATAAAATAATTAGGGGTGTGCATTCGATTTATCGATTCGATTTTGACCCTTATCGATAATTACTTATCGATTATCGATTTGTACAACTGCTTATCGCTATCGTTTCAATAAGGTTTCGATTTTTTCGATTTTATTTATCGATGAACCGATAACAAATAATCGATTCGATTTATCGATAAATCGATTCGAATGCACACCCCTAGTTGTGTAGTTCTTATACAATTTCCCTGTTATGAAGAACTCCTGTACTGGTTCAATGAGTATTTCTTTACAGACTGGCCAAGCATTTTTATAAAATACTACATTATATCCATCAACTCCTGGAGCTTTGTCATCTCTTATAGCTTGAAGACCTAGATAAATCTCCTTCTCGATCACTTCTTCACATAGTTGGAGTTGTTGGCTATGGCTCAACACAATCCCTCTCCTCATGATTACTGTGTTAACTGTTGTTAAACTCTGCAAAGCTTTCTGCATAAGTAACTTATAAAATTATATTATCTTCACATTTATATCTTTAGCATCTGTTAGTTTTTCACCTTCTTGGGACTCTAATTCTAATATTTGCTTTCTCTGTTTTCTGTCCTTTATTACAACAGAAAAGTAGCTTGGGTTAGCATCTCCCAGCTTGATCCACCTTGCCTTTGCCTTTTGTTGTAGTGTACTTTCTTCTATCATTGACCATTTCTCTAGCCGGCATATCAGTTTTTTTCTTCCAGTACTAACTCATCTACGTACTGATTCCTTAGTTTGAGTTGTATTTCTTTAAGATCATCTCTTGCTTGATTGATTCTTGTTGTTATGCTTTTGAATTCAATTTTATTTAACCTTCTCAGCTTCTCCCTTATTTCCTTCTGCTTGGCCCAAATGTTCCTCATCTTGTATGCATGATATCTTAGCTGCTATTCATCCCCACTAATTGCAAAACATGTTTGTGAGTTGCCCAAACATTAAAGAACTTGAAAGTTGTTTTGATTCTTGGCTCCTTCACATTTGTGGTGATTATTATTGGACAATGACCATATATGTGAGGGAGTTTATATTCATACAGCAAATGTCCATATTTCAACATCCATTATGTATTTCTAAAGGCTCTATCAATATTGCTCCATATCCTATCACTTTCTTGTTGTTTATTCGTCCTTTTATAGTAATCTCTCTTCCATGACAGTTTATTCAACGTCAGATGTTGTATAGAATTTGTGAAATCCTTTATTTCATGGCTTGTGACTGCTGCCCCTTTTAACATGTCTTGTTGAGTAAAAATAGCATTAAAATCCCCCCAGATGATCCATGGTTTGGCTATTGTTTGAGCCAAATTGCTCAATTGTCTCTATAACTCTCCCTTCTACTCCATTGTTTTAAAACCATATACTATGGTCATAATACAATTCATTTGTTGATTTCTGCTCACTACTTCACAATGAATGAAATGGTGCTTCCTTTTTGAGAGTTTCAACCTTGTAAGCATTAGTGTCCCAAATCATCCAGATTCTATCATTCTGTGCAGTGTTATAATTATTCTCAAAACCCCATCCTGGTGCAATTTCATTGTAAATTGCCATAGCTCTATGTGCCTTCACCCTTGTCTCCACTAAACCTGCTAGTTTGATTTTATTCTCTTTAAGATACTTAGTTAATTCTTTCTGCCTGTATCTCTTATTCAACCCCCTCGTGTTCTATACTAACCAAGTCATTATTGATGACATATAAAACCTCCTCCTATATCACTAGGTATGAGTTGTATCATCACTTCCTCTTCCCTTTGCAATAACTCAAAATCATTTCTTATTGGTATGGCTGCTTCAATCATCTGTTTCACAGGTCTACCTTGATTTCCATAGCTGCCTTCCCTTTTAATAGTCGTTTCTCTTTAGACTATGGATTCAAGTCCTCTACAAATATATTCTCAATTGGCTTTTGGGCTTGGTTATTGACTTCTTAAGTCTGAGTACACTTCTTCTCTTCATTAATTTCAGTTACATTTCTCTTATTTCCCTTTGGAATCCATGCTTGTATCTTCTTTTCAAAGCTACTCTCCTTCTGTTCCTTACCCATCTGTTGCATCTTTGCAAATTATGCCCAATCATTAAATAATCATTACAGTAATATGGCTTCCACTCAAAGAACGTCAGTTGGTGAAATTTTTTCCCCGATGGATCAATAACAGTTACTTCAATTGGTAAAGGCTAGGTGACATTGACCTTTATAAGCATCCTTGCAAATGAATCTAGTTTGCTTGATGTACATTCATCTGCTCAGTGATCCCGACTCCAGCGGTTCATTAGTAAACTAGGGAACTAAACCCACAAAAGTAATTCTGTTAAGAATTGATTGTTAAAATCAAATTCAGGGCAGCAATATTTTATAATCATTGGTCTGTTATTGATGCTATAAGGGCTAGCATATTGCACTTCTTGCAAATCATATATCGATTTGAATTTGACTATATGGTAGCCTTCTTCATGATAATACACTTCCAGCTCAACAACCATATTCCAATTTTGACTCACAAATCTCTTCATATAATTATATCCTGGTGTTTCCCTAATCACCAGGTGCTTGTTGCCTCTTGTTCCTTCACTTGTTGTTCAGATCTCTTCACATCCGGTTATTTGAGCTTAGTTATTGACTGTTATTCCATAATTCCAGGTAATTGCAGTTGAATAGGTTCACTTGTGTTCAATCCTAGCTCCAGATGTCAATTTGCCTGACATTAACGGGGACAGAGGGGGAATTGAGTTTGAAGTGGAGTAATTAATCGTTGTTTACTCCCATTTTATAATGTCTCTACTATAACCCTAGCACTCACCGAGCTTCCTACTGTAACTACTACTCGCTTTTTGGTCTTTCTCACCCTCTAGCCGCAGCCACTGACGTTGGTGTAGATTAGCTTAATCTGTACTGATCGCCTTAGTCTAGAGAGATAATTTTTTGACCTTGCACTTTTGGATATTAGGCTTATCCCAAGCACTTTATATTGATACTGTTTTCACCACGTTTGGAATGCAAGATTCAAAGAAAGGCTTTCTTCCTTTTAGACATGGAATCTTTGTGTCACAATATCAGTCCCAAAAATGACTGATGAGATAGAAAGATGAAGGTGGCCCCGTATGCTTCTTCTGTACGGAGTCTCATGTATGCTATATATATTATGTACTGGACCTGATATCTGCTTTGATGTTAACATGGTTAGTAAATTTGAGTCTAATCCATGACGAGAACACTGGATTGGCGTTAAATATAGAATCAAGTACTTGAAAAGTATTAGGGATTATATGTCAGTTTATCACTCGATTATATGTTAGTTTATCACTCGAGTATCTTGCACCCACTGCAAAAATGAACAGAAGTGTAGTATCAGCGCAACCGACCCCATGTGCAGGTAAGTGTCTAGCTTAACCCCGGCGAAGTAGTGATGAGGCTAGACTTGACACCATATAAACCTGTGCGGTTATAAATATACAACGGAAATCGAATAGAGTAATTAACCATATGGGAAGGAAACATGCTATGGGGAAATACACTTAACAGTAATCCAGAGTAACAATCCAAACAGCTTAAAATCCATAATGAAGCAAGAAATCAATATTATGACATAAACACATGATATCAACAACTGTTACGGCGTGCAACCCGCTCCATAATTACCATTGTTGCGGTGTGCAACCCGCTCCTCTATATCATTTAACAGTCTGAGTCCCCAAGCAACAATCACAATTAAGGGACACACATCAAACAAATACATGGAAAACATCTCGGCAAGAGAATACAATTAACAATTCAATCATCCGCCAAGGGAGAATACAATAAATACTTACGTCCCGACAAGGGAATAATCAACAACGTTTCCTTTTCCTTACTTTTCTTATCTTATAATTCACTTTACTATTTTGAGCCAACGCTCCAAGGAATTTGATAATCATTTGCTGTTCACACGTTATTCACAACATATAGACATCCTCCAATAAACATGGAATTTATAGCCAGCTCATGATAATCACACTTTTAGGACTCACGGTCATGCTAGACACCAATGTATAGATACTCGTCACCATGCTTATACATTGTACTCGATCACATAGCAATTAGCAACAAGACTCAACTTTATTCCCTCAAGCTAGGATTAGACCAAACACTTATCTCAAAACCTTGAAATCCTCATAATCCTCAACTATTGCTTTACGTCGCGATTCCACCTCCAATACAGTGATATATAGGCATAATCAATTTAATAATATCAATAAAGACTCAATGGTAACATCCCATAGCCGAGATATAAATTTCCTAGCATTATTCTAAAAATCCCAAAATTAGACATCGGGTCCACATGGTCCAAACTCGAGGCTCGAACCAAATCTCAATCACCCATAACCCCACGAGTCCAAAGATATAATGTGTTTTAAGATTCGACCCCAAATTGAGGTTGAATTACCTAAAATTCTCAAAACCCTAACTCTACCCAAAACCCATAATTTCTAATTTTATTTCATGATTTAGGCTTAGAAACTTGCTAATTAATGAAGGAAAAGTGAAGGAAATAAGTGAAAAATTACTTACTCAAGTGGTCCTGAAGATTGGGGGCTTTAATGGCTTCCTAAAGCTTGGGAGAGAATAGGGCTCATGATAAAAGTGAAGAATTTCCGTAGCTACTGGTTTTGTCTTTTTTAATAAAATTTAACTGGGCCAAATTGGCCTATGCGATTGCGGAAGAAGGATTGCGATCGCATAGGGCCAGGTCTGGTAAGCACTGTGATTGCATATGTTGTTGTGCGAACACATAGGAAAAAATATAGGCAGTCCAGGTTTGCACTCTACCAAAGTGCGAACGCGGAGTGTAGATTGCATTTACGTTGAAGGAACTAACAAACATATGCGATCGTGCAAGGGGTAGTGCAATCGCATATAAGGATTTGAAGACCCCTAATTTTTTATCTATGCGATCACGGCACCTCCTATGTGATCGCATAGAAGGAATCACTAGGCGAAGACCAACAACAGATTTTCTGTAATTTCTTAAGTGTAAAACATCCCGGTGCACTTCCGAAATACTCCCGAGCCCTCGGGGCTCCTAACCAATCACACACACTAACTCAATAACGTCCTACGAACTTACTCGAGCGATCAAATCGCCAAAATAACATCAAAATCATCGAATCAAGCCTCAAGATCATCATTTTTATTTCAAAATTCATAAACTTCCAACTTTAGATATTTAGGTCCGAAACATGTCAAATGACGTCCAATTTCGACCAAACTTTACAAGAAGCGCTTAAATAATATATAAGACTTGTACCGGGAGTCGGAACCAAAATACGAGACCGATACCATAGTCTTTTAATCAATTTTCATTTCTATTTTCCTTAATAATTTCAGAAAAACAATTTAACACAAAAATTCTTTTACTCAGGTTCTAGACCTCGGATTTCGACTCCGGGTACATGCCCGAGTCCCATATTTTTTATAGACCTTTCGGGATCGTCCAATCACAGGTCCGGGTACGGTTACCAAAAAGGTTGACCAACGTCAACTATAATCGTATTAATATCAAAATTCTTTAAATGTTTCACAGAATTCAAATATTTCCACATAAAAACTTTCCGGCTACGCGTCCAGACTGTGCATGCAAATTGAGGCGATAGAAAATGAGGTTTTCAAGGCCTCAGAAGCACGGAATAGATGAGGAAAACATGTGATGACCCTTTGGGTCGTCACATCCTCCACCTCTAAAATATCTGTTCATCCTCGAACGGACAAAAGAAAGAAGTACCTGAGTCGGGGAACCAAATGTGGATAACGGCTCCGCATATCAGACTCGAACTCCCAAGTCGAGTCCTTAGGGGACTAACCTCTCCACTGAACACGAGCAGAGGGAAAACCCCTAGATCTCAGCTGATGAACCTGCCGATCTAGAATAGTTACCGGCTCTTTCCTCGTAAGATAAATCCTTGTCCAGCTGGAAGTGCTGAAGTCTAACACATGAGTAGGATCGTCGTGATACCTTCGAAGCATAGACACATGGAAAACTAGATGCACGACTGATAAGCTCGGTGGCAATGCAAGTCTATAAGCCACCTCTCCCACTTGATAAAGAATCTCAAACGGACCAATGTACCTAGGGCTAAGCTTACCTTTCTTTCCGAACTTCATCACGCCCTTCATATGCGACACCCGGAGCAATACCCTCTCACCAACCTTAAAATCTACATCTCGGACCTTACGGCCTACATAACACATCTACCTAGACTGAGCAGAACGCAACCTCTCTTGAATAATCTTGACCTTATCTAAGGCCTACTGAACTAAGTCTGTATCTAATAATCGAGCCTCCCCCGACTCAAACCATCCGACTAGAGATCGACATTGCCTACCATACATTGCCTCATAGGGGGCCATCTGAATGCTGGACTAGTAGCTGTTGTTATAGGAAAACTCTGTTAAAGGCAAAAACTGGTCCCTCGAGCCACCAAAATTAATGACACAAGCTCGTAGCATATCCTCCAAAATCAAAATAGTCCGCTCAGACTGACCTTCCGTCTGATGATGGAATGTTGTGCTCAACTGGTCTTGGGTGCCTATCTCTTGTTGAACCACTATCTAGAAGCGCGAGGTAAACTGCGTACCCCTATATGAGATGATGGATACCGGTACCCCATAAAGGCGAACAATCTCCCAAATATATATCTCAGCTAACCTCTCGGATGAATATGAGACCGCTACTGGAATGAAATGCACTGACTTGGTCAGCCTATCAACAATGACCCAAATAGCATCAAACTTCCTCCGAGTCAACGGAAGTCTATTAATGAAATCTATGGTAATCCACTTCAATTTCCACTCGGGAAGCTCAATCCTCTTAAACACACCACCAGGCCTCTGATGCTCATATTTGACCTGCTGACAATTCAAACACCAAGCGACATGCGTGACCATATCCTTTTCATCCTACGCCACCAATAATACTGTCGCAAGTCATACATCTTTGCGGTGCTCGGGTGAATAGAATACAGAGAACTATGGGCCTCCGCTAAGATCAACTCTCGGATCCCATCAACATTAGGCACACAAACTCGCCTATGTAATCTCAACACCCCGTCGTCACCTAAGGTTACCTTCGTGGCACTTCCACGCTGCATCGTGTCTCTCAGGACACACAAATGGGGACCATCAAAGTGCCGATCACAGATATGCTACATTAAAGAAGAATGAGCGATCGTGCAAGCCAATGCTCTGCTAGAATCTGAAATATCTAATCTCACAAATCGGTTGGCCAAGGCCTGAACAACTAAAGCAAGCAGTCTCAGACTGACCAGAATATAAGCAAGACTACCCATGCTAGCAGTCTTTCTACTCAATGCATCGGCCACCATGTTGGCCTTACCTGGGTGATATAAGATAGTAACATCATAATCTTTCAACAACTTTAGCCACCTCCTCTGCCGCACATTCAACTCCTTCTGCTTGAACAAGTACTGAAGGCTCTTATGATCAGTGTATACCTCACACGCCACACCATATAGATAATGCCTCCAAATTTTCAAAGCATGTACAACTCCTGCCAACTCTAGGCCATGAATCGGATAGTTCTTCTCATGGATTTTGAACTGTCTCGAGGCATAGGAAATAAATTTACCATCCTGCATCAATACTGCTCCAAGACTAGTATGGGAAACATCACAATAGACTATGTAGGGCCCTTAACCTGTGGGAAAAACCAACACTAGTGCTATAGTCAGAGCTGTCTTGAGCTTTTGAAAGCTCGCCTCACACTCATCTGACCACCTGAACTAGGCACCCTTTTGAGTCAAACTGGTCATCGGGGCTACAACAGAAGAAAACCCCTCTACAAACCGGCGGAAGTAACCTGCTAACCCCAAGAAACCCCGAATCTCGGTCACTGAAGCTGGTCTAGGCCAATTCTTGACTACCTCAATCTTCTTTGGGTCTACCTGAATACCCTCTACTGATATAATATGACCCATAAATGTAATCGAACTCAACTAAAACTCGCATTTTGAAAACTTAGCATATAGCCGACTATCCTTCAGAGTCTGAAGAACTACTCTGAGGTGCTACTCGTGTTCTTCCTGGCTGCAGGAGTACACCAGGATATCATCTATAAAGACTATCACGAACAAGTCTAGATAAGGCCTGAACACTTGGTTCATCAACTCCATAAATGCTGCTGAGGCATTGGTCAACCCAAATGACATGACTAAAAATTCTTAGTGCCCATACCGCTTGCTGAATGCTGACTTAGGGACATCGGACGCCCTAATCTTCAGCTGATGGTAGCCAGATCTCAAGTCTATCTTTGAGAACACCCTTGCTCCCTCGAGCTGGTCAAACAAATCATCAATCCTCGACAGTGGATACTTATTCTTTATCATCACTTTGTTTAATTGCCGGTAATCAATACACATCCGCATCGAACCATCCTTCTTCTTCACAAATAACACCGGCACACCCCAAGGAGAAACCTTAGGCCTGATAAAGCCCTTCTCTAGTAAATCCTGCAACTGGTCCTTTAACTTTCGCGAGGCCATGTGATACGGCGCAATAGAAATGGGTTGTATGCCCGGAACCAGATCAATATAGAAACTAATATCCATGTAGGGCGGCATAATCGTCAGGTCTGAAGGGAAAACCTCGGGGAACTCTCGTACAATAGGAATAGATTCAATAGAAGGAACCTCTACGCTGGAGTCGCGAACACATGCCAGATAAGCTAAACACCCCTTCTCGTCCATGTGTCGAGCCTTAACGTATGAAATAACATTGCGGGTAGTGTGACCTGGGGTCCCTTTTCACTCTAGTCGGGGTAATTCTGGCAAATCCAAGGTCACGGTCTTGGCGTGAAAATCTAGGATAGAATGATACAAGGACAACCAATCCATCACCAATATAACATCGAAATCCACCATATCCAAAAGTAATAAATCAACACGGTGTGAGCACGTGATTTTTGCCTCGCACGAATTACTCCTAAAAATTTTCAAAAAATAAAATAATCTTTTCGTGTGTGCTCTTTTTAGATTTTTCGTGACATTTTTGGATAGTTGTTTGTATTTGTCTAAGCATGTTTGTTTGTTTAAATTAAGAAAAAAAATATAATACAAAAAATGTTGCGCTTGCATTCTTAGGAGTTAATTTACAATTGAAAATAACCAAAATAATTTGACAAAATGGAAAATCACAAAAATATGTATTGTTTGTATTTAATGTCTCAATCGTGCGACTTATATTTAATTGATGATGTTAATCGTTAGTATAACTTAATTAGTATTTCTTATAATCTAATTGATCTCTTGTAGTGTAATTAAAAATTTTGTTTTATTAAATTTGAAATTAAAGAGCTAAAGAAAAACAAAATCAAACAAGAGAATGAACAAAATCGGAACTGGGCCACTAATTGGACCCAAAACCAGGCCCAACGCCCAATCTGGCCCAATAACCCGTCTCAGACCCATACCAAACAACCCTATTTTTCCAATGATTTAATCAGGACCGTCGGATCCCATCATCCAACGGCCTGGATTGATCTGGGCATTCCAAATACACGGCCTTACCCCCCCCCCAAACAAATCAAACCCTTGTCACTCCATCTCCCTAACCTCAGAGACGAACCACCGCCCACCACCGCACGCCGCCGGCCGGAAATCGCCTCCGCCGGCGGCAATCGTCCAATGACCTTCAACTTTACACCATACAATCGCCTCAACACCCCCAATCCAAACCTACACACCATCTGCTTCGAATCGATCCAGAGTTTCTCGAATCTTCATATGAAGATTCGAGTTAAACTCGAACCAACGCCGTTGGACTCCAAATTCGTACCAATTGTTATCCAGACCTTCCTCGTAACCAAACCAAGCTTGGTTTGGTTCGAATCCGGCTAGAAGTGTTCGAACCCCAAATCCCCTCTCAAGAACCCTAGAATTCGAGAATTAGGGTTTTTGGTCCATTTAACAGCAATTGAAGCTAATGGATTTTAATTGAAGTGTTTTCATTTGAAAACACTTCAATTAAAGTCCGTTTAACTTCAAAATGCGAAAAATTTGAATCCTTGGGGCCGGGTCCGTCCGATGTCGACTTCTTTGGAGGTAATTTCTTCCGTCCTGTATATTTCGATTAGGTATTTGTTTTGTTGTATACATTTATTTAATTCAAACCTTGAATTCTTAGCATTTTCTTCTTGGCCGCCCCTGTTTTCTCTTCTTCTCAAAAGACCTTTTATTTGGTCAATTATTCGTCTATATCGTTTGTTTGATTACGTATGTGTTCAAATGCGTATTCGCTTCGATTAGCGTCGTCGAATACTTAGTTTCATTGTTGCCGAGATTTTTAGATTCACTGTTTTATCGGTTAAAGTGTTATCCATGTTACGTGTTATAGTTAATTGAATGCGTCGTCTAATCTCGTAGAGTTTGTTTGTGTGAAATCTCGGGCAGTGGCTCGTTTTGTCTAAATTGAACTTTATGACTGTTTGTTCGGGTCTGTGTATTGATACTAGGGTGTTGGTTTATTAGTTGTAGTATTTGAATAAGCAATTAGGAGATAGTCAGAAATCAGTCTTGGTCCAGGGCTAGGTTTGAACTTATTCAGATTTAAAAAGGCTAACAAGCATAAGGTAATACATTAACTTTCAAAGGTTCCAGAGGGTATGTTTTGAAATTCAAAAGGTTTGAATGAACCGGTATTAGTGGTCTGTCAGTAGAAGCACCAATTAATTTATTTATGCATAATGACTTGGAAAAGCAGTAAAAGTATGGTTTAGCCTTAAGAGACTTGACTAAAACAATATATTACCCATAACTTGGACTGGTGGAACCTGCTGTATAGCAGGATACCACCAGCTCCTGCAGACTTTAAGTTAAAAATTAGATAAGTCATAAGCTGGGACAGGACTTAGTGGCTTAGGAAAGAACATGGTATGGGCTGGCCAGGATTTTAAAATAGGTTGGCCAGGTGAGGAAGGGAGTATAAACAGGGGGAATATAGACAGTCATATAGAGAACACTGGGGATAGACATTCACAACCTAGATATCTACATACACTCATAAAAACACATTGGTATTGACTGCCTACTGGTGGCTCTTGCTTTGGCTTCTTGTTCTTCTGTCACTACTGTTATTTTTGAGGCTGTAGTGGTCGTGTTTGGTTGCGGTTGTTCTGTTGGTGCTGTTGTTCTTGTGTTGTTTGTTGTTGTTGTGCTGCTGTGACTGGATTGACTACCACTGGTTGTTGTTGATTCTGCTGTTGGTTGTTTCGCTACTGCTGTTAGTTGTGTCTTGCTACCGTGTATCGTGGGGTTTTTGTTGCTGTTGGCTGTTGGTCCACTGCTGTTGTTGCTATTACTGCATAGCTGATACCTTAGCCTTTCATCTTTGTCAATTTCCAGGTACACTTCTAATACTTGAAGATGTTATCACAAGTTGAAGAAATGAAGTTGTTCGACTATTTCTATTAGTTTACTGTCATTCCAATTGTTTTTTTTAGAAATTTCATTTGTATTCATTAGGAGTGATTTATAGGTATAACTGGAATGTTGAATTTCAAAGTAGTTCAGTTTGATTACCATATAGATAGCCACATCTGAAGTAGATTAGTAGTAAAAGACTATATTAGTTAGAGGTTAGTAAATTGAAAACAAAAGTCGAAATATGTTCTAGTTAAGGTTTCTGGATCTTCAGTGATTACAAAATCAGTAGGATGCAAGGAAAGTTTGAAACTTATTCGTTAGCTTTAATTCGCATTCGCTAGTCTTGATTTTAAAACCATGTTCTGGTTGGATATGAATTCTGTTAATAGATATGATATGTTTAGATTAATTCAGCTATAAAAGCATATCAAATTCCAGTGATGAAAATAAGTGTTTAAATACTAATGAAACTAGTATGTCTTCTATAGTTCAGATTTCATTTTTTTCAATTAAATAAAAACAGTAATTCAATATGAATGGTTTAGTTATACGCTCTTCTGAATATTGATTCGATTCCGTAAAAATAGAATAGCAAACTGTTCCGTTAGTCATTGGGCTTGACCGTATGGTCCAGTAATTGGATTTCATCATGAGTCCATGGCCCATATCATTCATAAGCCATTACATATATTTAAACATTTGATTCGAAATTAGTCAATAAACGATAAGAGTTGGGTTTTCATCATGAGCCTGATTTGTAGGGGCAAGGCTCACTAAATATTTTAAGCTCAAACATTTAAAAATGAAACATAGCTTCATATTATTTTCTTTTAGAGACAAAGACAAGTAGAGAATATAGTTCATCTTAGGATTGGCCTTAATAATAATAAGACGAGCCTCGCCAAACGCAAATACACAATTGCGGGGCCCTCAAATTAGTCATTATAAAAAGACTTAGACTTGGAAGGACCGTTTAGTAAATTTCACGGTCCTTTCCCAAAGTTAACAAAGACGTTAGACTCTTTAGGCGCGATTTATAAGTAAATTACTTTCTTAAATGCGGGTGCGCATTTATGTGACCCAAATCTTACTCTCGGCGGAACTGAAATACACTAAAGTCGCAGGCGTACTGGTTGCGGTGCGGCTCGAAATGTGTTTTCGTGACGTCACAATTCTTCTAAAAAATGAGAACGGAGCATTAAAACGCACAGTTAAAATATATAAAGAAATCAGATGAAAGCAAAAGTACAGTTGAGCGACCGTGCTAAAACCACGGAATCCGGGAGTGCCTAACACCTTCTCCCGGGTTAACAGAGTTCCTTATCCGGTTTTCTAGTTTCGCAGACTATATTGCAAAGTCATAAATCTCCTCGGTTCGGGATCAAACCGGTGACTTGGGACACCATTACTTTCCCAAGTGGCGACTCTGAATTTAATAAAATGGATCCCGTCTCGATTGTCCTTTAATTGGAAAAACT
>JASVEL010010924.1:0-114874 GCA_032618575.1 Nicotiana noctiflora
GTGGATTTTCTCAATTATATTTGTTGTAATTGTCTTGATTCATTTTTGTTGTTTGAGCTATTTTCTGACTTCTGACCATAATGTGTAATGTCCTTTTATCTTGTAGGTTAAAATCTGATGCGAGAAACAACTCTCTACAATAGTTATTGCTATTCTATTCGTGAGTGCTTTAACACCGAATGAGCATATTGCTTCCATATAGACGAGCATCTAGATTTTAATGCAATGCTATTGGATTGATGCACATCTTAGTATAAGTTGAACGACCTTATTTGGACAGGGTATCCCTTTTAAGTTTAGATCGTATGTCTAGCAGTGAAGGAAGACAATGTTGATTTTTTTTTCTTTTTGCCTTGGAGAAAGAAAAGACATTAAGGATAAGGCAATGACATTCATATCTTAGCTAAGAATGGAGATTTCAATAGGTGAAGAAGGTAAGTTGAAAAAGCTATTAGAATGTTCATAACCTCCATTAAATATTTTTGACATGTGTATGAAAAGGTTTGTTGAATCCGCCCTTTTCCTCCCCACACACCCAAATTGTATCGTGTAGGATGCTTTGGAGTTTTGAAAAGTGTATCGGAAGGCATGTGGGCTAAAAATTTGTAAGTGGGCTAAAATAATACAAGTTCAACTTATGGAGTACATTATTATATAATTTTGTCTTTAACCGTTTCTATAATAGTATTAGTAGTAATAATTCAAACGGAGAAAACGGAACATAGTTAATTTGATTAACCCTTTGATGGAAACTAAACAAACTGAATGCCCTTATTTGAGATATTGCACTTTACAAGTTTTGGAACATAAACATATTTCTCGAGGAAAGACTCAATTCTGAATAGTGAACAAACAGAAAATTATAGAAAATCGGCAGTTTTTTTTTTACAATTGATAATTCTATTCTATATGTAATAAATGGATATAGTTATTTGCACAAAGAAGATAAAATTCACATTTTAGATGCCACTCAACTGCCAGTTCAGCTGCCACGTAGGCTCCACTTCCAGCTCAGCTTCAATACACATTTTCAAATTTCCTCTTTATTTTCTTCTTGTACCATAGCTGGTTAGTATAATAGCTTAAGCAATAGGGTACTAACAATAAGCCAGTATGATTTCATACGCTATATTATACAGGAACCCGAATCTTCCCTCCCTAAGATATTTCCCGGCAACATTTTAAACCCTAATTTTCTAGTTGAATAACATTATTCTCCCCGTAGAGACCTAGGGTTTTTTACCGGAGCAATTTCTAATATAATAATGCCATCCCAACCGTCGCCGGGGAAAATCCACCGGCTAGAACTAGAAAATTTCAAATCCTACAAAGGGTTTCAAACAATCGGTCCATTTTACGACTTCACTGCAGTTATAGGCCCAAATGGAGCCGGAAAATCCAACCTAATGGACGCTATCAGTTTCGTCCTCGGCGTTCGCACTGGTCAGCTCCGTGGTGCACAGTTGAAGGACCTTATTTATGCCTTCGATGACCGTGAAAAAGAGCAGAGAGGTCGAAGAGCTTTCGTGAGGCTAGTTTATCAGCTTGCTACTGGTACTGAAATTCAGTTTACTCGAACTATTACTGGTGCTGGTGGTAGTGAGTATCGGATTGATGGTAAAGTTGTTAACTGGGACGAGTATAATGCCAAATTGAAGTCCCTTGATATTCTTGTTAAAGCACGGAATTTTCTCGTCTTTCAGGTTCCCCCTTACATTTTTGTTTCATTTTTCTTGTGCGGATTATTTACATTACATGTAATTAGTGTTAAAAGTCAAATTTATTACCTATTGGAATGGAACGAGCACAATTAGAGCGGAATATTCATATAGATGACGCCAAGTAGTTTAAGGCATAGTACTTGTAATGGTTTATGAATTAATGCTGCAGAAATGATATTGAAATATCAGCAAGTAGCTGTTTGTATGGCTTATGAAAAGTTCTGTCAGTTCTGCTTGCAGTTTTGAACAAACTGCGGAAAGGGAAAGATATGAAATATTATTCCCTCCGTCCAATTTTATGTGATGGTTTTTGACTAGGCACATAATGTAAGAAAGAAAGACTTTGAAATTTGTGGTCTAAACAAACAATAGGTATTTGTGTGGCTATAAATCATCTCACTAAGAGTAAAATAGTGAGTTTAAAGTTGAATTGCTTATAAACATAGAAAGATATCATTCTTTTTGGGACATACTAAAAGGAAAGAGTATCATATACAATGGGACCGAATGAGTGGTTATTAGTGCAATTGCAACCAAGGGTGTCAGTTAGTTGTCAATGAAGTGATTGAAAACCGTGGATGAGCATAGTTATCCAGTACCCGTGGTTGTGTGAGATAGTTATTTAGTAGAATATAGGTGCCCGCAAGCTGGCAGGGGCGGACACCACTGTTATTAACAATTGAAATATACTGGAATTTTGTGTATATTTTATGGACTGGACTTCAATATGAACCTAATGGGGTTACTTCTTTGTGTTCTGTGTTTCTTAAGGGGTGTTGAATAGTTAATTGTGTGTTGCTTACGTCCTCTTTGGGGTTTGGATGCTTTTTTAGTAAATTGATTTCCGTAATAAAAGGAATTTTTCAGAAATCATCCATTTCCGAGTATAAACTGAAATGGTTATTGAGAGGATACTCAGAATGACATGGATTAGCACATAGAAGAAGAACCAACATTTATACCTCTAAAGTATTTATATAATTTAAGAAGCATGTTTTATGGCTCCTCTAAGTTTCCCAACAACTATTTTTAGGCTTACTAGTTGCTAAAGGAATATTATTTTGAAAATAAAATATTATGATCTTTCAATTTTAAAATGCTTATTTTTTTCTGGATCTAGTTAAAGAAAAAGTCAGTTGCTACCTTGTGTGTAAATAGATGTCTCTTCTCATGATGACTTTTGATGCAGGGTGATGTCGAGTCAGTTGCCTCCAAAAATCCAAGAGAACTTACTAATCTTCTTGAGCAAATATCTGGATCTGAAGAGTTTAAGAGACGGTATGAAGAATTGGAAGAAGAAAAGGCAAGAGCTGAGGAGAAGAAGGCATTGGCTTACCAGAAAAAGAAAACTGTAAATATGGAGCGGAAGCAGAAAAAGGAACAGAAAGAGGAAGCTGAGAAGCATCTTCGGTTACAAGAACAACTGGTATCAGTTTTAATATATATGTTTTGGCTGTAGCATCTTTTGTTTTAATCCGACTGTAAGACTACGCTTCTGGTTTTCTTGATAGATTCCTATATGTTTTTAAGTCATGCCCTTGATGATTTTGATTTTCCTGAAGTTCTTCAATGATGCCTTTTCATATGTTTTTGGTTGGTTCATGAATTGTCTTTGAATTTATCCTTTTTCGTATGAGATTAAGCATATCCTCTTTGTCTCAAAACTAGTTAGTCTATTATTTTTCTGCATAAAAGTTAGGGTAATATTTAAAATGAGAACTCGATATGTCTTTTTTCCCCTATGAGCTGCCATTATACATACTTCCGTTGGTATAGTTTTCCTGTTATAATAAGGTGAGAGTTTTATCTTCTTACACATCCTTGTCTGTTTTACTTTCTATTAGTAAAAGGGAAATCATGCCTAAAAATGTTGAATTTTGAGAATATACATACATACGTAACCGCATATATGTATTTGTGTGTGTGTATATGTATATGATAAATTAGGAAGGTACCATATCTGGTGGAATAATCGAGGTGCGTAAAGCTGGCTCGGACCCACTGTCATTAAAAAAATGAAGAAGGGCCAAATAATACCCCTCTACTTCCAAATGTTGTTTAAACCTACCATCCGTTTCACTATCTGGTTGTCTGAGCCCCTACTGTTATAGGTTATACTATGGATCAAATTTGCTCTTATTTTTGCCGGAGGGGCACATGGCAGCGTAAAAGATCCACTCTATCTACCTGGATCCATACTAGCCCGCCCGGAACCCGACCAACCCCCCAACAAGAGAACTATTCATCTAGAAATGAATCTAAGCTGGCACTTGTGCTATAAGCCCTTCTAATTGTTCTGGTTCTTGGCATGAGTTGCGCCCAAGATTGAGATGTATCTAAATTCAAGAATTGGGGACCAAAAAGAGCAGTGATTTAGTTCAATCTTTCGATTCAATATTGAATCAATGATTTTGATAAAGTGGCAAGCTCCAATATGGTAATCCAAAGCTAATCTTAGCAGCAAAGTTCTGTGAACCCAAAACTTTCGAACCAAGCACCAGCAACATTTTCTACTATGAAATTAAGCTTGAATCCACTTAATACAATGATACACAGCTGAGTTTCTTTAACAAACATTCAGTGCTTTGAAAATTTGAGGTCCAACATTCAGTAACCAACAGACACGAAAAACCTCAAACCCAAAAATTCTCAAAAATGTCCTTCGTGGTTCTTCATGAACCAACTTTGAATTCAGACAGATCCATCCTAAAACTCCTCTAAACTTCCACAAATATGATGAATATACCCAATATTTTAGAACATCCATTCCAACCAAAACAACTATTTCGGAAACCCAAAATTCAAGTTCGAAGCTCCAACTTCTTTGATGGAGTTTTTTTTTTCCTTCAAACCTGCCACCTTCAAGCAATGGGTAACCACGATTTTTGGAGCATAAATATTTATTTCATTTTGAAATTTCTACTTTCTTCAATTAGTAATTTTCGAGCTTCATCACACACCCAAACTCAGATTTCAAGAACAATTTTTAATTTCAAACCTAAACCAGTCACAACAGTAAACTGAAGCAACTGGATGCGGCGGTGCTGGAAGGGGACGAGCGGCGGCGGCATTCACTTCAAAAGGGCGGGGAAACAAGGAGGGAAAGGAGAAGAGTCCGTAAAGGGTGGGTTTCTTTATAATGATTTGGGTCAGGTTACGAGCGGGTTAGTATGAATCTGGGTAGATTAAATTGAGGATGTCTTATAGTAAGGAGCTGCCACGTGGCCCTCCTTAAAAATAAGGGTAAATCTGATCCATAGTATAACGATAGGGGCTCAGAGAACCAAATAATGAAACGGAGGGTAAATTTAAACAATATTTAAAAGTAGAGGGTATATTTGGCCTTGTTTCGTTAAAAAAAATGCATATGATAAATTAGGAATATTGTTATGAAAAGTATTTATAGGGACGTATTCTGTCTTCCTTTTTCCAGTAGCTATTCAGGAGAAATGTATTTGTTTGATAGAAGTTGGTGGACAAAGTTTAATTAATGTTTTGGTGTTTCCGATTTCCTTCCACATTACCAAGTTCTCAAGATTTATCTAATTTGTTGATCCTTAAATCACTGCTCCACATAGATATTCCATGCCTTGCACTTTTGATTATTCAAACATGTCATTTTTTTGGATAAGGTAAATTGTATTAATCAAAAGGGAGAGAACTCCCGTATACAGGAAGTATAACAAAAAGTAGAGAATTTATATCAAAACACGATTCTCTACAAAAGACGCCCAATCTTCTATTCAAGTAGGGGCTATATGAGTGCACCAAAAAGCGATCAAAGATAAAAGACTATTCTTAAAACATGTCATTTTGTTGAAAGAACCAAATTGGTGCCAAAAGTTGCATTGCTTCCAGTACTTGCCTTGAGCTTCTAAAAAGTTTATCCAGCTATGATTGACCGTCTTTTGTAGAGAATCTTGTTCTGATGTAAATTCTCTACTTTTTGGTATACTTCCTGTTTACGGAGTTCTCTCCCTTTTGATTAATACAATTTACCTTAATAAAAAAAAGTCAATCCAGCTATCTACACAGAAAAGTGTACTATTATCTTAACACCAAAAATACATAAAAAACACGAGGGAGCTCTTGATCTTCCATGCCTTGTACCTTTTCAGTTAGCATGCAGCTACCTGTATTGATAAAAGGCAATCTACTCTATATGTTAACCTGCAGAGTTGTATTTGCTGATGTCTCTGATTTCTTTCTTCTGTTTTATGCACCGCATGTAGTAAATGACCCATGTATTTACCTTCTTACTTTTCTGGTCAGCTTGCTACCCGGTGATAGAAAAAAAGAACACCCAAAATATTTGTTGACATCATCTATCTTGCTACTTATGCCCAAAAAAAAGCCAAGTTAAAAAAAAGACCTACTTTGCGCTATCTGTTATTCCGTACTGGCTTTTCCACACGGTAAATCACAGTCCTGCTTTTGCTATCTTTATTGCAGAAAGCTTTGAAGCAAGAATACTTTCTATGGCAATTATTTAACATAGAAAAGGATGTCGCAAAGGCCAATGAGGAACTTGATGCTGAAGAAGCAGTTGTCAAAGAAATTGTGGAGAAGCTGGGGGAATATGAAAGTGCATCTAGCAGCCAGAAGAAAGAACTAAGTGGATATATGAAAGAGATTGCAACGTACGAAAAGAAGATTGCTGATAGAAAGAACAAACTTGACAAGAATGTAAATTCTTCAGCCTTATTAATCTTGCTTTTACAATTGTTATTATGCCTGATGTTAATGCCTTGTCATGTGTGCCTGGGGGTTGAAGCTTCAAGTTACATTTCAAGTTTTTGTGCATGATACCCTGCATAGCTTAATTTCACATGAACCAGATTTACTGCTATTAAAACTTTGAGATTATGATATTCAGCACTTGTGTTTTGGGGTAGAGTTATTGAAAAAGGGAAAGGATGCAAGCTGATCACCAATCTTGGACTGGGTTGTGAAGTATAGATTCCCATATAGCACTCATTTTCAAATTTGACCAAGGGGATGGACTCTGTAGGGTTTTGGCGGGGGTGGGGGGTCACTTCACCTCCAATCTTCCAAGAATATAATTTTGATGCCATCACACACCTTAGAGCTGGTAATTCTTCAAGAGATGTTCTATCTTGTTTTACCCACATTTAGATAGCCAAGATAGCCAAAACTGGAAAGTGCAAAATAAGCCACAGCCTATTGGGCTTTAATTGCTAGGCGAGATTAAATTGTGAGTTTTAGTGAAGAAAGGAACTAATGAAGAAAAAAAAAAGTAATGCAAGGAAGAATAGCTAATAACACAAACAACGACTATTTGGACCAAAGAATTGGAATAACTATAATTAAACAAAATATGAAGTAAAAATCATATCAATCAAGTTTATAACCCTTTAAATTTTTGACTTAGATGATAAGATGTAGCTTTATGTTCTTTTGAGCTAGTCTGTTTATGCAAAAATTTTCTGTTTCTTATACCTAATCATTAAAGATCCAGTCATAACATTTTTTAGCAGTTAATGTAGATCATTATACTGACTATTTATTGTTTAATACTATCTTCTTAAAGATAGAGCCAAGACCAAAGCTCACAACTTGGATTTAACTGAGCTCAAGGCCTCACTTTATCAAAAAAAAAAAAAAAAAAAGCAAAAACTGAGCTTAAGGGCTCAAGGGTGCCTCAAATGAGCCTTTAACAACATTGCCCACATCATGCATTTCCCTTTCTTTGACTCAGTCTATGCATGCACTGACTTCATAAAGTATTACCATATTGTGTTAAGATTAATGAATTGCCTAAACTCCAAATAGATTAACTGATTCTCAGACTCTAGATTCTAGGGTTGATGCTTATTTGTTGCATAATTTAGTGCTGACATGAAGGATGATGACGAATCCAATTAAATTTCTAGTTATGAGAATGTATAAACTTAAAGGATAATGAGAACAGTGGAAACCGTCTATGTTGGTGATGGCTAAAATGATTATATATTTGTATGTCAATTCGCCCTCCCCAGACCCCACTTTGTGGGAATACACTGGGTTGTTGTTGTTGTTGTATGTCAATTCGGCGTTTCCATCGATTTCCAGGTGAGTATCCATTATGGAGAATCATAAGCAGTTTGTATGTAGTATTCTTGTGAGAAATAAGGACATGAGAGAAAATATTAGAAGAATCTGTCAAGATAGCTCATATGCCGAGTCCTTTATATGTTTTCCTGATGCAGGACGCTAATATTAGGTATAATTTTATGCACCTTAAGTGTGTATATAAAATATGTAACACTTCCTTTCAAGCCGGTGCATACACGTTGGTTGTACCGAGCTTGTTACAAATGGAACTTATTTGAGGATCACTAAGGAGCTTGGTGAAAACATCTGCAAGTTGATTGGTTTTACAAATTCCGTCACAAGGTATTCTGAGATTTTTTCTACGAGTCGGTCGGTCTCGAACTCTCAATATGTTCAGTCCTCTCATGAAAAACCCATTTTGATGCAATATGAAGAGCAACTTGACTATCACATACGAGTTCCATCCAAGCCAGTTTAGAAGTTGCCTCAAATATTGTTTGATATTGTGCTTCTGCACTAAATTGAGCAACCATATATTGTTTTATGCTCTTTCAAGACATCAAATTCCCTCCAACCAGGTCAAATTATCTAGATGTGAAACATATATTAGAAGGTAGTCTTCCTTATCCAAAAAAAAATATTAGAAGGTAGTCTTTCCCAATCTGCGTTTGTGTATTAACAATCTGCTTATGACCTCAATCCTCGAAGAGTAATCCTTTCCCTAAGGTTGTTTAATATAATGAAAATAAGGTCAACCACATCCCAATGACGGTCACACAGAGATCCCGTAAATTGACTTACATTATTCACCAGAGAGGCAATTTCAGGTCAAGTCACTATGCAGTACTTTACAACCAATTTACTATGCCTTGCAGAATCAGTCAGGGGCTCCCTTGATTTTACAAAACCTTAGCATTTGGAGTGTGAATGGGTCTACAATCTGTCATTCTTGACTCCTCAAGAATGTATATAGTCTACTTCCATTGTGAGATGACAATACCTTTTGAACTGAGCAACCTTTATGCTAAAAAAATTACTTCAATTTGGCCAGATTTTTAGTCCAGAACTGTTGAAAATAGGGGCGCTTCAATTTAATGATACCATCCAGGTCATTACCAGTAATAACTATATTATCAACATAGACCACCAAGTAAATGAACAAATATGGAGCAGAATGTCGGTAGAAAATAAAATGACTAGTTTCACTAAAAATCATGCCAAACTCTAGAATAATCATGCTGAACTGACCAAACCATGCTCAAGGAAACTCAACTCCAATTCACACTCTCAAAGCTAATTGCCTACTCAATCTTTTTGGTTGGACTAAATTAACTTCTGAAATTAGCACTGACCATTTTTTGGACTTTGTTAGCTCCCTGGTCTTAGATTGACACTGTAAAGGGAGCTACAAGTTTTAATTTTTCTTTTTTCTGCATTACATTACTTTTGTAATTTGCATCTCCTTGATGCCTTTTGCTAATGAAACACCTTATTTCATAAAAAAAAAGGTAACTGTTTCAGATCATATAGTGATCAGTGCAACCAACATACAAGACCACCGGTAGGCGGTATCTCCCTGAGCAACAAAACCAAGTGGTATATACTTCACCCTCAAGATTTTCTTGGAGATAATCATTCTTAATGTCGAAAGAGGCAATGGTGAATATTTGCCATGGATTCAAAAATATTTGTCTAAATATTTTTTTATCCTTATAAACGAAGGTGGCCAATGGTGAACACTTTCCATGGATTGAAAAATATAATTAGCCACAAAGAGAAAGTATAACTGTAATCAAGCCCAAATAATCGAGTATGTCTGGCAACAAGATGCACCTTTAGTCGAACAATTTTACCATCTGGACCAATTTTGACTGCATAAATGCTCTGAGAATCTATAATATATATACGTGGAGGTAGAGTGACACGCTCCAAGGTACCACCACCATGTAAAACAATTATCTACTCAATGATATCTTGTTGCCATCCCGAATGAGAGATGACTTCCTTTTATTTCCACACTGTACAATGTACGTAATCATGTTTTCTGGATGTGCAACACTAACATTAAGTATAATTATATACATTAACTATCTAACAATTCTATTCAGTTACTTCACTAACATTAACAGATGTTGCTCTAGATAAGCATTTAGAATATATGGGTTTCAACATTTTGAAGGAGTTCTATTCATTGACTTCCTGAGTGACTTGTTTTGATCTCACAACTACATTGCTTTATCAAGCATGTATAGTTATGTATTTGATTATTATTCTATTTTAGTTTTGTGTGTCTACTATAAAGCTTGAAAAAAGGACACTGTGATGTAACCTACTGAGTGAGCTCGTTAGAAGTAGCCAAGGTATCTGATCTTTTCTCTGTGATAGAAAGAAATGGATCCAAATTATCATTTAGTAGATGTACACTTGTTTCACAATTACTCTGTCTTCCCTATCATTGTGAACTATACATATTTCTAGGTAGTTGATGATATGGTTACCTAATGGTTTATGTTTTCTGTCCATAGCAACCTGAAGTTGTGAAGTTGAAGGAAGAGATGAATCGGATTTCTTCAAAAATAAAAAATACGACTAAAGACCTTGATAAGAAGAGAGAAGAAAAAAGAAGACATGCGGATGAGGTGAAGAAACTTCAGAGTGACTTGATGGACATTACTAAGCAGCTTGATGAAGTGCGTCAAAAAAGTCAAGAAGCAGGCGGAAAACTTCAGTTAGCTGACAGTCAGTTAGAGACATATCACCAAATGTAAGTCCTTTGATTATTGAAGAATTCTTATTTACGTGTACAAGTGTGAATAACTGTAGTTGTTCAAAGTTGATCTGGTGCTTTTTTCTGGTTTTGATAAAAATCTCTTTGGGTAAAATAGTTTGAGCATCTAAGCAGGAGTTATCTTGCCAGTTCTCTTCTTATCATCCTTTATGTTCCCACTCTATTTCTTCTTATAGTTGGAAATTACAGCATCCCACGTTCTGTCAAATATGGAAAAAATCTGCTTTTGTAGTTGTCTGAAGTCGGTCACACCTACAACACTCTACCATGTTTTTATCACCTTTATTTTTAATATTCTTGGATTGTGCATCACTTTTATTTTGAATGACTAACTAAAGTTAAAAAATGTAGTAACTAAAACTCAGATGACAAGTAGATGATGATCGCTTTTGTATCAGTTGAATACAATTTCTCCAAGAACCAAAAGCGATGGAAAAACACCACTTTTACATGCATAAGCTCTTTATGGCCTTTGCTCGCATGTTTGCACCCAAAGTTCCAGTCCGTTGCATCTCTATTCCTCGATGCCTATTGAGGGTTGGACAAGCTATTATAACATGTGTGCAGAGGTCATTTCTTATTTGCTTTGGTTGCTTATTAGATGGGCTATCATGGGTTCAATTTTTATTTTTATTTTTTGCTTTCTCTCTCTGTCTCTTTCTCCCCGTTTCTCTTTCCCTCTCCCCCTTTCTCTTTCCCTCTCTTTGTGGCTGCCCTGGTAGAGGATAAGAGGTGGATGGCATCAGATGCTATGCTTTATCAATTATTACTTCATTAGAAACACAATTGTTTTTCTTTTACACATGCTTGCTGTGTTGCTATCATTGTTGTCTTCGTTGATCTTTTAGTTTGTCGTTTCTGAATAGATTTGTACATCCATAAAATGAGTAAAGGACAATGGTTTCATTTGATGAAGCGATATGAAATTGATTTTACAGTAAAGAGGAGGCTGGCATGAAAACTGCGAAATTAAGGGATGAGAAGGAGGTTTTAGATAGGCAGCAGCGTGCTGACATTGATGCTGAGAAGAATTTGGAAGAAAATCTTCAGCAATTGGAGAATCGGAAGCATGAGCTGGAGTCTCAGGAGAAACAGATGCAAACTAGGCTGAAGAAAATTCTTGATGCAGTTAAGAAGCATGATGAAGAACTGAAACGGGTGAATGAAGAACAGCGTGAGATGAAAAATAATCTTAGACGGTCCAAGTTAGTCAGATGGAGCTTTAACATATACTGCTGAATGACATGATTTCTTCTTAATTTATATGCTTGTACATGTTACATATGCAAGTGCATATAATGGCCATTTACATTTACTTATATTTATGTACATAAGGTGGAATCTCTTCTTTCCACAGAGACAAATATGACAATTTGAGGAAGCGAATGGATGAAGTAGAAGATCAACTTCGTGAACTGAAGGCTGAGAGACATGAAACTGAGAGGGATGCCAAATTGTCTCAAGCAGTTGAAACTCTGAAGCGTTTATTTCCTGGTGTTCATGGTCGGATGACTGATCTCTGCAGGCCAACACAAAAGAAGTATAACCTTGCTGTAACTGTTGCAATGGGCAGATTTATGGATGCAGTAGTAGTTGAGAATGAACAAACAGGAAAAGAATGCATCAAGGTTCGTATAATAACTCTATCTAGCATGGCAGCGATGTGTTTAATGCGTAGCTCAGCGTGCTAAGTCTGTTTTTTCCCCCACAATTTAATATGGATCTTGCTTGTGTTACCCCCCTATGTGTTTGATTTTTTGAATATGCGGATTTCCTAGTTTGGCTCTGTCAACTTGGATGATGGATTGGTCATTTTGAATCTGCTGTTTTGGGTATTGTTGGCCTATAAATCAAGACTTTCGGAGATGTAGAAATGCTAATAGTATAGATGGTTAAATTTTTGATTATGAATAAACTCTATAGAAGGGGATATCAGGCCTTTTTCACGATTCTCTACTTAATTGTTTTCTTCTTTTCAGTAATTAGTTGAAACATCTTATATAGACATTTCCCATAGTTGTTCCTGGTCTCTTGGAGGGGAATAGGTCTTTTCTTTTCTTTTGGTTGATAACTAGAAACTTCCACCAATAGCACCCAGGCGTAAGATATTCCCTATTGTGAATATGTCACTCAGGTATAGTCATCTGTCAAGTTGGAAATGACATCCTAGCTTGTTCCAGTGACTTAGTTTTGCAATTTCAAAGTAGTTTCTATCTTCATTCATTGTATGATATGTGATTAAGAATTTTTTGAAATAACAACTTAATGCTGGGACCACTAGTATTGTGCATAAGCTATAGTTGAAACTTTTAGTGTTACTGCAAAAACTATTTTGATCAGAAATCGTTATTGTTAGGGTTTTGAGCTTGAGTTTGTGATAGTACTAGATTTCTTGTTTTATTCGACTGTGTCTATAGGTTTAAATTTAGGCTATAATTTGCTTGGAAATAGGGCTAATTGTGTCATCAAGGGAACAGTACAGAGGAGATTAGCATTACCCATGCTAAAGGATGATAAAAACAAATCAAGAAATAGTTGTTATTAAGAGAGAATGTGGGTTTAACAGGTCTTGTTTTCTTGATTTTATTAATGGGATCTTGATGTGATGTGACATTATTTCCTGCCTCAGCCTTTGGAATGCTTGTGCAGTTTTGAATATGTTTTTGAGAAATCCATAATTCATCAAAGAAAGTTGTGTGATCTGATGGAAACAGATTGCTACATTGTGGTTCTGCATCAAAATAAGGACAGAGGTGCAATAGTTACGTGTGCTTCTTTAGTGTCCTCTGGATGAAATGGTTCATAAGTTGGTTTGAATCTTGAGATGCTTCCGTGTGCTAGGGAATTCTATTAGTGCTTGCATGATGGGTTGCCATCCATTTAGTCCAAGGTGAGAACAAGTTTACTCGTTTGCAGGAATGCTGATCTGCAGTTCTGCTCTCAATGCTCTGCATCTCTTGTCGATGGACCTGTCTCTGTTTTCAATACTTTCCTCTTCTCTTCATACGGACTGTCATGTATATAGTTTCTTTTATTAGAGAAAAATGTTAGAATTTTTTTTTTCTGTAGTAGAGTGGTGTAATTCTCTGCAATGTTATTTTATGAGGTAGAAAGGCTAAGTTTGCTATGTAATGCTCAGTGATCAGGCCTTTCACTTCCAAGTAGATGAAACTTCACTGACTCTGGTTTTAGTTTAGTTTGGACAACTTCTAATTTGGCAAAATGACAAATTGGGTATATTTCTTAGCTAATGTCTGTTACAGTTCACTCCATAATTGATGAACTATCAGTCTTAACTGTTTCATGCTTACAGGTGATTTATTACCCAAAATTTCCTGATTCAATTTGCTAGGCGAATGGCGTTCTTCCAAAGAGAGCAGTACTTAGTGTTTCATGTTATATTGATTTTGATGTATGTTAGAGCAGTGTCTCCTGCTCAGTCTATAACCAGCCTTTTCAACCACATAGCTTGACGGGATGTGATTTTCTCTTGAAAGACTCCTATTTACCGTAAAGTGATTAAACTACAGAGTATTTCGTCTAATCCTTATACAGTGGATTGTTGGAGACAAAGTCAAAGCTTTGATTTGTTGCCCCACATCAGAGATTCTCTTCTTGAATTTATCACCCAGACATTTAGTTAGAGGAATAGCCTCTTTTTATTGTTAGTTTTGATGCACTCATGAAGTTCCTTCTGCATAAGGGATTGCGCGACATCTGTAGAGAACCATGTTCTTCTAGGTTCTCTACTGTTTGATATATGGTTGTATACATGAGGTTTTCCCATATCTATAAATTATTTGCCTAATAAACAACTCATACAAACATTTAGTCATTGCAATAACTATTCTCTGCTGGCTTCATTTGTGTAGTATTTGAAAGAACAAAGGCTTCCTCCTCAGACATTTATACCTCTTCAGTCAGTCCGTGTAAAGCCAATAATAGAGAGGCTGCGTACCTTGGGTGGAACTGCAAAGCTCGCTTTTGATGTCATACAGTATCCTGTCTTGCATGCTAATCAATGTATCTAATATTTTGATTATCTATGACTCTTCACCTATGAACTACTGATTGCAAAACCCTAGCAGATGCCATTAGTTTTGTGCTTAACAGTTAACAGATTTGATCCCTCATTGGAGAAAGCTATTTTGTTTGCTGTTGGTAATACCCTTGTCTGTGATGACCTAACTGAAGCTAAGCATCTTAGCTGGAGCGGGGAAAGATTTAAAGGTAAGCTTTACCCTGTTAACAAACAACAAAAGGCACTTCCCTCGTTTCCATCTACTGGTTACTTTGGATTAAAGTAGAAAAGGTATGCTCTTCTTGTACTTACAAAGAATGTATGAGTTTCTTGTAGTTGTGACTGTTGATGGGATTCTGTTGACAAAGTCTGGTACAATGACTGGTGGTACTAGTGGTGGCATGGAAGCGCGTTCGCATAAATGGGATGATAAAAAAATTGAAGGTTTGTGGAGTTCACCATCTATGTTACTTTGGTTGGTTGCATAGTTCTGAACTTTTTGTTTTGTAGGGCTTAAGAAGAAAAAGGAAAGTCTTGAATCAGAATTTGAGAAGCTTGGATCGATAAGGGAGATGCAGCTAAAGGAGTCTGAAGCATCCGGAAAAATCAGTGGACTTGAGAAAAAGATTCACTATGCGGAAATCGAAAAGGTCATTGCTTATCTATTCATATTAGTTTTTAGTTTGTGAACAGAATCTCCATCCTTGTAGTCCTTAAAGAAACTTAAGGTAACCACAATTTAATTGGATCAATCTTCCAATTAAGATACTTGGATCTTCTTATTTGACAACCTATAAATAAAGCTCATCTCTAAATGCTAGGATTTAAAGAGAACTCCTGAAAGTTACTGGTGATGTCATGTTGATTTTTTGGTGTGAATTGAAGGTGATTTCATACCTTATACATTTATAGCAATTTACCTAAGAAGAGAAAAGATACAAGCATATACATGAAGCTTTTTGACATGTTCTTCTCCTCGAAAATCAGAAGAAAGATTGTATAGGCAAACTTTGATTGGAATACCCCGCTTCTCGGATGCTTTCACTTTATGGAATCAAAGACTCCTTAGTTTTCCTCCCTTTCTAGTCCATTTAATATCTAGGTCATCCTTTGAACCTCTGAATTTTCACAATTTGTTTTGAAAGTTAATATCCATAGTTTTGTGATATATAGAAGTCTAGGCTATAGTTTCATCAATTCAATGCAAAAGCTAAATTTTTTTGGGAATAGGGCTGTAAGTGGATTGGTTGTGCTAAATTTTGGTGGGTCAGAAAGGGTTGAATCAACAAAGCTCAAATGAGTTGGGTCATATTCCCTCGAAAGTAGGCTTGTGTCAAGATGAACTGGTCAATATAGGCTAAATAATGGGGTCATAGCCCAAACCTCTGTTGCGCGGACTCTCCCAAACAGTTGCCGCACCCGTGTCGGATCCTCCAAAATACGCTATTTTTGGAGGATCCGACACGCACCTATCGATATTCTCGGAGAGTCCGAGCAATAGGCCCAAACTACCCAACTCAAACCAACTTTTATGTTTGTGTTTGTTTTCTTATAATTTGTTTTAAGTTTCACATAAAACTAATACTCCCTCTCCCAATTTACGAGGCACTTTTCGCTTCTCTAGATTCAATCTATGTGAACTTTGACCAACATTGAAATATAATTATTCATTATTATAGCACTTTTCGCATAATTTTTGAATATCTAAGTTAATCCAATTTAGCTTCAAGGAGTAGTCAAATTGACTCTAGAGAAGCGAAAAGTGCCACGTATATGTGACGGAGGGAGTAAAACTCTCTTTATTTGTGATAAGTTTTGAAAGTCTTTTTATGGGTCAGTTTGGACTACTTACATTGCTCATAACTACCCAAACCTTTGGCTAACTTGGGGTGTGCCCAAATTGATTCCATGAGTATATGTCTAGCCTTACTCGATCGAACTTGGACTGGTCAACAACAACTAGTTTCCCACAAGTGGGGTCTGGGGAGGGTAAGAAGTACGCAGCCTTACCCCTACCTCTGGAAGGGCAGAGAGGCTGTTTCCGATAGACCCTCGGCTAGAGAACGACTATAAAAGAAAAGATAATTGCTACAAGTAAGAATAACAGCAAGATGAAATCAGATAGAATCCAAGAATGCAAGCCAAACTCTAGGTAGTAATAGACATTTATGAATAAAAGATATTATACTAGCCCTAATGCTGGCTAACTGAATAAGAAAAAGAGAAATGCTAGACTACCTATGAACCTTCTACCCTAATCTTTGACCTCCACACCCTCTTGTCTAGGGCCATGTCCTCAGCCGAGAATGAAAATTCCCCGGAGTCTTCATAATATCCACCTTGAGAATAAGAATGAAAGAAACCCATAGAATATCCGCCTTGGAGCTTTATCAATTGCATAACCTAATACAATCAAGCACCTCATTTTCTTCAAAAGTTCTCTGCAATCATATTGCTTCTTCGTCTGTAATCTTATGGTGTTTCTCATAAGTGATCTCAAACATCCATTGCTCAAATTCAGCATATAATTGCTGGTCGAATGAAATGATCTCTACGCTAATGATCATAGGATCATCCTCTAATTCTCCATTAATATCCAGCTTATCAATTGTGTTGAAACTTCTGTGGGCACTTGCCAACCTTTGAAAGAACATTCTGTTTTTTCCCCGGTTTTAACCACAAAACTCTAGACCTTTGTCTCCAAGATATCTCTTCATTTTTTGGCGACCTTTGTATCCTCATAAATAAGGTGGCGTTCAAAAGTAGCTCCTCTTCGTTAAGAGATCTATATTCCCTGAATGTTGTCCAACGCCAACTCTAAAAGTTGAGTTAGTTAGACTGTCTTTTCTTTTCCAGACTACCATAGTCTGAAGATTCCCAATCCCACAGCTTTGTATTCAACAACTCCAGTTGACTTGAAAGAATGGAGTCTAGTCTACCCTATGCTTCAAAAGAGTCATATTTTTATGAGTTAAATTTAACACTTCTATATGGAGCTCTCCTTTGGAGGTGTGTGTCTTGTTCATGTGTCATGCCAAAACCAGCATTTCCTATCATCAGCCATTTAGTATTGTATGTGGTTCGCAAAGGAGTCTACAAGCTTCCTGATATTCCCTACCTCGAAGTATTACCTAAGTGATATGTGGATATGGGATGTCGCAGGCTTAGATACCAAAGCCCATGAGTGTCATATTTAGCCCTTATTATCTTTTCTACCATTCATTGGGGTCTTGAGTGATCCTGCAAAGTCACTTAAGCAATAGGTATTTGCTTTGTAAGCTAAGCCTTTTTCTTGGGTGAAAATTGGATAGTTCTGAACAAAACAAAGCTTATGCCAAGTACAGCAACTCAGGTCTTCACATTTTATTGTATTATGAAAAGCTAACATCAGATCTACTACAATTTAACATACTCTAATTTACACCAAAAAGCCAAAAGAGAAAGGAATGCTTCAAAATATGATATTATCTTATTTGCTTTTGGAGCATCTTTGGCTTCTTTCGTTCCAAGTTACCCGCCAAATGAAAGCAGGGATGGTGGACCAGAAGTAGGCTAAGAGGGTGTTTGGATTGGCTTATTTTAAGTGCTTATTGGCTTTTAAGCACTTTTTTAGTTTGTGTGGTATTTGGCAATGATAAAAAGTGCTTAAAAGCACTTACGTTTAGGCATAAAAAGGTACAAAAATAACCCAAAAGCCAAAAGTTGGGTATTACCAACTTATGGCTTTTGGCTTTTAGCCTAAAAACTACTTTTTATAAGCCATCCAAACACCCTCTAAGCATTTTTTTTTGCAAGCCCTCCGTGCTTCTTTTGTAGAGTGATCTTACTCCATCTAGCTTAAAGGAATGTATTCCCTTCCTTTTTCCCTTTCCATATAAACTCTCCCCTCTGTCCATCCAGCCTTCTTTCCATTTTAACTGGTGAGGAAAATATGGACATAACATAAGCTATCCTTTGCAAAACTGTCAAGCCAACAGGTTCAGGTATGAGTAGTGACAATAGCAAAGGGAGGCTGGACGCTCGTCGTGTGAGTAGAATGACACAACTGGACCTAGTCAGTCTGAGCCGTTTTGCTGTTTTGAGGACCCTAAAAAGAAGAGGGAAAGATACTACATCTGGACACTGCTGAAATCGGAAGGGGTTGCTCAGGATGAGTGTTCTGGGTAGCAAAGCCGAGGAGGGTGTAGTCAAGGAGAGAACCCCTAGGAGAGTCATTTTGACTCATAGGTGAAGGTCTGGAAGAGAGGTTCAACAATATCATTGATTCAGGGGGTCTTGTTCTGTGAGGCTATCTGTCCTGTTGTTTACAAGGATGATCCTACCACATGAAAGACACTATTGTATTCATCTTGCCAGCCTCTCTTCACACTTTTTCATTACCCCTCGCCATATAACTGGGTCATTACACTTAACCCCTACTGGTAGTCCTAGAGAAGCTGTGGAGAAAGAGCCCACCCTGCACCCTAGAAGGTTAACAGGAGTTAGACTATTCTCAACTCCATTTACAGGGAAAACAGCGTTGTTGATTAAATAATACTCAGTCCTGTTATTGCTTCAAAGACAACCAAAACGACCCTTAAGAAGATCAGTTGCATCTCATTAGCTTCATAAAAATTAATCATTTTATCTACTTGCCTTGTTGGTTTTTCTCTTTCTCTATATATGCATCTTGTAATACTGTTTGAGTTGTTGCTTGCAGAAAAGTATTGAAGACAAGCTTCTAAATTTGGAGCGTGAAAAGGGTACTATTGCTAATGAGATTGGACAAATCCAGCCTGAACTTGAGGAGGTATTACGCTTCTTGTTTTTCTGATCTGATTCTGGTGTTCATTTATAACTTGGTGCAATTTGGGTTTCTGCAGTTGAAAAGAAACATTGATACGAGGGCACGTGAGATCTTATTACGAGAGAAAAGGATCAATGACATTGTTGACAGAATATATAAGAAATTTAGCGAATCTGTTGGGGTGAAGAACATACGTGAGTATGAAGAAAACCAGCTCAAAGCTGTTCAGCAAATGGCTGAAGAAAGGCTTAACTTGCATAACCAACAGTCAAAGCTAAAATCTCAGTACGTGTGCCTGCTGATTTAAGCATTCATTGTGCCATAATAAAAGCTAAAATAAGTTGATGATGTACTGAAACTGTTAGCGATCTGAGTCTCAGATAATCCCGTCTTTCATTTTTTTTTTTTTGAGAATGGTAAATCAATTTTCATATTTCTGTACGCCCTCCTTGACAAAATGAATTTCCAACATTATTTCTTGGACCATCACAAAGTAAGTTCCACCTTTCCTGAATTTGAAAATTATGCTGCTCATTGTGCTTGCCTCTATCAATGTCGTTCAACATCCAGAATGTCACATCTTCCTTAATTTTGAATTTCAAAATTTGCACTGGCCATTTTTCCCCTTCTCTATTTAGAGAGGAAGTTGTGGTTCTTTCCTACTTCCACATTTTGCATTAAGAATACAGATTTGAACTTCCATATTACTGTAGGGAGTGTTACTAGTAAAACCAGGATGTCTAGATTCTGGCGAAGAAAATTATTAGCCATCTTTTTACAGTTAGAGAAGTGCTTTGGGGGCCATTGGTTGACTAGCAGTATTACATCCTATCTTTCTTCTTCAACATGGTCTGCTGAATGTTAGCTGGACAAACAAATCTGGTAATCTTAATTTCCATTTGGAATGGTGATCTAGATAACAGTGGACATGATTTCAAGTCCAGACATCTCGCTCTCGCTGTTGATGATTTTGTTGTTTTATATCTTTTACTTGGTAAATAATACCCTTAAGCATTTCTAAAGGGTGTGGTTCCTTGATGCTTGTAGCATTTTTTGTTGTGCTTAAGCTTAACATAATGCTTGTAGCAATGGAATCTCAAGTTGTGTGCAATTCTCTTATTCCTCGAGGCACTTTCACTTGGAGTATTATGCTTAGAGCTGCATTCTGAGCAATTTTTGGGATTTGATGAGTAGTTGTGGGTCTTTATGAAAAGAAACTGTTAAGCTAGATTATCAAAGTCTAGAAAAGATCAAACAAGAACTGATAACCTAGAATTCATTGTGATTTTTGTTGGATATGCAGTCTGTTCCTTTGTAGGCAGTAGGATGAGATGGTAGGCGTCAGTTTATAGAGGAATAAAATCATATATCATTGTTATGCAGGGGGGTGGCATTAAAAATGATATCCGCTGAAAAGGTCTCCTTTTTGCATAGAGGGACTTAGATGGCAATCTAAAGTCTAAACAACCCTTGTCCTGTTTAACGAATGGTGTTTGCTGCTTTCCTGTTTTATTTCTGAGCCTTGCCTCACTGAGGTGCTGCGGTTTTAAGAGATCGAGGATAAGAAGTATGAGTTGTCCTTGCATCTTCTCGAGTTGCCAACTCTGAAACACATAGAAATGTTTTTTCGTTGTTGTTTAGAACTTAGAAGTTAATTATTAGAGTTTGTTTAGATTTAGAAAGTTATACTCTTTATTTCAATGACTTAACTAACTTCTTGTGCTAGAGATTTTTACATAATTCTGCTACTCTAATTTTATATTACCTTCTTCTAATACACTGGTTTTGCCATCATATGCAGAGTTGCTTTTCTAGACTCTTTTGATTCAAAAAATGTTCAAGTTTGATTTCTGCTGTGTCAATTCAACTGACCTTTTTCTTGTAAAACATTAAGTTCTCTAGTTTTTGCATAGTTTGAGTCCCTAGCACTTCCTGACTTTCATTATGTTACAGGTTGGAATATGAGCAGAAGCGGGATATGAATTCACGTATTGTGAAACTGGAATCAACTCTTGGTAACTTTAGGAAGCAATTGGAAGAGATTGAGGGCAAGCAGGTGGCGCAGAAGGCAGCCATGGAGAAAGCAACTGAAGAGATTGAGGGTTACAATAAACAAGTGTCCGGTAAGTTTTTTCAGTATTATTTTTGAGTTTAAGTTGCGCCAACTTTTCCGATTGGTTGGACCAGATGTCAGCTTTCATTTCATGAATAGAAATTCAATGTAAAAAATGTCTTCCCTACTCAGAGAGCTAGATCAGGGATAACATGCATTCTTGACTTGGAGAATTGGATGTGTTAATGAGATGTTAACTTCTTATATGGATAAGTGTAGGCTTTTGGTGATGGGAAGTTAGCAATAACATAAGTGAGATGTTAATTTTCTGATTCAGTGTAACATTATTTTTATACAGGACTAATTAAGTATAAGTGTAGGTTTTTGGTGATGGGAAGTTAGCAATAACATAAGTGAGATGTTAATTTTCTGATTCAGTGTAACATTATTTTTATACAGGACTAATTAAGTAATTTTAAACCATTTTTCAAATTCAATAGTGAATCATTTTTGAGTTACTGAAATTTGAGAAGTTGTATATAAGTATGCTGTCTCTAACAAAAGCTATTAGTTTGGTGTGTCAAACATTTTCCTGGATGTTGTACTGCTTTCAGTCCACCTTCTGGTACAGCTTTGGGTTTTTTCTTTTCTTTTTTTTGGGGGGGGGGGGGATGGCATATCCTGGCAGAGAGGTTCCCTCTTCATTTATCGTCTCTCTCCCTTCATTTCTTTGCCGTATTTTGTTCTGTTTAGTGCTTTTTCTAGTAATATCATTCAACTGAAAGCACTCGACTTGTTTTGTCTTCTCGGACTATGGAATCAATTGAAAAAGATAAGAAGTCTTCCCTTCTTTTCTACAGATTTGAGGTCTAAAGCTGAAGTGTGCGAAAAGCATCTGCAGGATTGGCAGAAAAAGATTTCTGCTGAGACAACAAGCATCAGCAAACATAACCGTCAAATTAGGTCAAAGGTATGTTGCTTAATGATGATTTTATCAAATAGTTCTTTATCAAAGGAGCGTGGGGAAATCCTGAGCCGCCATTCACAACTTGAGTTTATAGAAGTTGAATAGAAATAGTATTAGTAAAGAATTGGAGAATATGATTTGTTTTCTGTCTTATTTGCAGGAGGCACAGATTGAGCAGCTGAATTCAAGAAAACAAGAGATACTGGACACGTGTGAATTGGAGCAGATACCCCTTCCCACTATCTCAGATCCAATGGATACTGGAGAGTCGATGCCGGGCCCTGTTTTTGATTTCAGTAATCTGAGTAAAACTTATCAGCAGAAAAGGAAACCAGCTGAACGGGAGAAGATTGAGGTGGAATTTACACAAAAAATGGCTGCGATAACGTCAGAGATTGAAAGGACAGCTCCAAATCTGAAGGCCCTTGATCAGTATAAAGATCTATTGAAAAAGGAAGAAGATGTCACGAAGGAGTTTGAAGTGGCCAAAAATGAAGAAAAGAAAGTAGCTGATGAGTATAATAGAGTGAAAGATGCCAGGTATCTAACTATTATCATGGTACTTGTGAGAAAGCACGGGAGAAAAATATATTATTGATATGTTAACAATGATACAATGAGCCCTATTTATAATACATATTCTACTCCTACTACATATCAAACTAGGACATATTATAAACCTATTATACATGGGATTAGGACATCTAACTCGTCACAATCAAGCTGGTGCATACAAATCATATGTACCGAGCTTGTTACATATGTAGTTAATACGAGGACCAGTGAGGGACTTGGTGAAAATATCTGCCAACTGATCATTTGACTTCACGAACTTTGTAGCAATATCTCCCGAGAGTATCTTTTCTCTAACAAAGTGATAGTCAATCTCAATGTGTTTAGTTCTCTCATGGAACACTGGATTTGACGCAATATGAAGAGCAGCTTGATTATCACAAACAAGTCCCATCTGACTAATCTCACCAAATTTCAACTCCTTGAGCAACCGTTTGATCCAAATTAACTCACATGTCGCCATAGCCATCGCTTGATATTCTACTTCTGCACTAGATCGAGCAACCACATTCTGTTTCTTGCTCTTCCAAGACACCAAATTTTCTCCTACTAAGACACATCCAGACGTAGATCGTCTATCAGAAGGTGATCCTGCCCAATCAACATCCGAGTATCCAACGATCTGCTCATGGCCTCGTTCTTCAAACAATAAGCCTTTGCCTGGAGCTGATTTTATATACCGAAGAATGCGAACAACTACATCCCAATGACTATCACACGGAGAATCCATAAACTGACTCACAACACTCACAGAAAACGAAATGTCAGGTCTTGTCACCGTAAGGTAATTTAATTTACCAACCAGCCGTCTATATCTTGCATGATCGCTAAGAGGCTCCCCCTGTCCTGGCATAAGTTTAGAATTTGGATCCATCGGGGTGTCAACCGGTCTACAACCTGGCATTCCTGTCTCTTCAAGAATATCTAAGGCATACTTTCGTTGTGAGATCACAATACCTGAGCTAGACTGAGCAACCTCAATACCAAGAAAATACTTTAGTTTGCCCAGATCCTTAGTCTGAAAATATGCATCCTAGCCATGTCATGCCTAATCACCTCTCCCCAATACCTCTTAGGCCTCCCTCTGCAAAGACCACCAGATAATTACAGAGACTCAAGGCAGAATGCCGATAGAATACCGAGTGATCAGCTTCACTCTGAATCATGCCAAATTCCCGGATAACTGTGCTGAACTTACCAAACCAGGCTCGAGGAGACTGCTTTAGACCATAAAGTGACCGACGCAAGCGACATACAAGGCCACGAGACTCCCCCGAGCAACAAACCCAGGTGGTTGCTCCATATAAACTTCATCTTCAAGGTCACCGTGTAAAAAGGCATTCTTAATGTCCAGCTGATAGAGGGGCCAATGACGAACAACAGCCATGGATAGAAAAAGGCGGACTGATGCTATCTTAGCCACAGGAGAGAAGGTATCACTGTAATCAAGCCCAAATATTTGAGTATATCCTTTGGCAACAAGACGAGCCTTTAGACGATCAACCTTACCATCAGGACCAACCTTGACAGATGATCAACCTTACCATCAGGACCAACCCTGAAGGAAGAGGAACGAGCTCCCAAGTACCACTCGTATGTAAGGCAGACATCTCGTCAATCATAGCCTGTCGCCATCCTGGATGAGACAATGCTTCACCTGTTGACTTAGGGATGGAAACAGAGGACAAAGAAGATAGAAATGCATAATAGGGTGATGACAAACGATGATAGCTCAAACCGATATAATGGGGATTAGGATTAAGGGTGGTCCGTATACCTTTCCGAAGTGCAATCGGCTGATTAAGAGGAGATAAGTCCGCAGTATTGGCAGGGTCAGGTGCAGGACGTGAATCAGCTGGGCCTGATGCTGAGCGCGGACGACGATGATATGTCAAAAGTGGTGTTCCTGTGGCAGGGAGTCTAGGAGGAACCACACAAGACTCCTCAACGGCTGGAATGGATAAGACTTCTATAGTGGAAGGTGAAGGAGGAGCTATAGGAGACTCGGGTAAGGCTTCTGTGGCGGAAGTAGAAGGAGGAGCTATAGCAGGCTCCTTAAAGGTCGGTATAGGTAAGACCGCAGATATATCAAGGGGGTCAGAATGGTCAGAAGAGGTAAAGAAAGGTTTAAACTCAAAAAATGTGACGTCGGAGGACATAAAGTACCTACGAAGATCAAGTGAGTAACAACGATATCCCTTCTGAACACGAGAATAACCAAGGAAGACACACTTGAGAGCACGAGGAGCTAACTTATCTTTTCCAGGGGCTAAGTTATGAACGAAACAAGTGCTTCCAAAAACACGAGGGGGAACAGAGTATATGGGTGATTGGGGAAACAATACCGCATACGGTATCTGATTCTGGATGGGAGAGGAAGGCATCCGATTAACTAAATAACAAGCTGTGAGAACTGCATCGCCCCAAAAACGCAGCGGAACATGAGATTCAATGAGAAGTGTGCGAGCAGTCTCAATGATGTGCCTATTCTTTCTCTCTGCAACCCCATTTTGTTGAGGGGTATACGGACAAGAGGTCTGATGAATAATTCCTTGAGAAGTCATAAATTGTTGAAATTGAGTGGATAAATATTTTAAGGCATTATCACTGCGAAAAGTGCGAATAGAGACACCAAATTGATTTTTAATTTCAACACAAAAATTCTGGAATATAGAAAACAACTCAGAACGATCTTTCATTAAGAAAATCCAAGTACATCGTGAATGATCATCAATGAAACTAACAAAATAACGAAATCCTAAGGTTGAACCGACTCTACTAGGACCCCATATATCAGAATGAACTAAAGAAAAAATAGACTCTGCGTGACTCTCAGTACTACGAGGATAGGAGGCTCGAGTATGTTTCCCCGAGCTGACATGACTCACACTCTAATGTGGATAAACTAGACAAACTAGGCACCATCTTCTGAAGCTTGGATAAGCTTGGATGTCCTAAACGTCTGTGAATTAGGTCTGGAGGATCTATAACTAGACATGGCTCGGAGGTTTTTAGGGAGTTAAGGTAGTAAAGCCCTTCTGATTCAAGTCCCGTTCCAATCGTCTGCCCTACATTGCGGTCCTGCATGATAAAAGAATCATCAATAAAATATATACCACAATGGAGTGCACGAGTCAAACGACTAACATATGTAACATTAAAAGGACAGCCATGGACATAAAGAACGGAATCTAGAGTGACAGAGGGTAGGGGATTCGCTTGTCCAACTCCTTTTGCTTTGGTTTGAGACCCATTGGCTAAAGTAATAGAGGGAAGAGACTGTGAATATGCAATATTTGACAAAAGTGATTTATTACCGGAGATATGATCAGAAGCGGCTGAGTCCACAACCCATTGTTCAGAAGGACTAGACTGGGAAACACAAGCAAAGGAATTACCAGCAACAGAAGTATTAGTCTGAGCAACAGAAGCTACTTGTGGAGATGTCTGCTTACTTGCTCGATATCGAAGGAACTCATTATACTCCCTTCAGATAAAGAAAATCCCTGGTTACCTGTAGTCTCAGTCTGAGCAACATAAGCATTTTTGGGTGGGCGGCCATGTAGAGAATAGCATACATCACGAGTGTGTCCAAGTTTATGACAATAAGAGCACTTGGGTCTAGATCTTCCAAAACGACCTCCTCCTCGTCTATTCTCCATAGTATGAGATGCCCGATTGTCCACTGATTGGGATACGAGGACAGATGAGTCAAGTGTCTGAGGTGAGCTTACTGGGTGGCTAGGTGCTGCAGCAAGGCGAAGTAATCGAGAGAATAATTCATCAACTGTGGGGATAATCACAGTAGCCAATATCTGGTCACGTATCGAATCAAGGTCATTAGGGAGTCCAGCGAGTGTAAGAACTAGAAACATTTTTTGTCGTTGATCTTGTTGCATTTCAATACTAGCAGAAACTGGCATCAATGTCTCATTCTTCCATGACTGCCTGAACTTGTCCCAAGTAAGTAGACATATCTAATTCTTGTTTCTTCATGTTTGTCATTCGCGATATTACATCATAGAAACGAGATATGTCATTAGTGTAGAGATTACGAGCCTTTTTCCAAACGAAATAACATGTCCGGAATGGACGGAACAAGGGCATCAACTTGGAATCAATATATCGCCACAGGATACTACATAACTGAGCATCGACCTTCTCCCACTGTGTTATGGCCTTTTCATCACCTTCGCCGGCCTTTTTAGTTAAGTGATCTTGAACTCCTTGACCTTTACACCACAACTCGACAGATGAAGCCCAATCTAAGTAATTTGAACCTCCCAATAAAGGTTCTGAGGTAATCATAACACCGGAACTGCTAGAACCCGGGTTTCTAGACCCGAAAGCATCGACTCCCAAAGACATGGTTGGATTATCACCAAATAAGAAAAAGAATTAATTGAAAATTCTCTGAAACAGAGGAAGAAAACACTGTGTTTGCCGGAAAAGTACTGTAGCTGCCGGAAAAATCAGTGTAGTAGCCGGAAAAAATCAAAGTGGTCGGAATTAAAAAATAAAAATATGGATGTGCTCGGAATTGGAGGGCGATCCTACTGCCCTGAAGGAACGAAGTCAAAATATGATCGGAAGGTGGTACACGTGCCGGCGCGTGACACCCACGCGCTCGCCGGAAAGTTCCTTCTGTTGGCGCGTGGGGGCGCGTGACAGATTTTCTGCCGGAGAAATTTCACTGGTTTTGTCGCCGGAGGCTGATCTACCTCGTGGTGGTGTTGGTTTTTGCACAACACCGACGGATATCAATTGTTTTCTCTCGGACAGAGCTGTTTTGCCGGAAAAACTTTTTTTTTTTTTTTCTTCCCGGAGTCGCTGGAATTTATGCACAGCGAATAAATATCTCACGATTGCTCTGATACCATGTGAGAAAGCACGGGAGAAAAATATATTATTGATATGTTAACAATGATACAATGAGCCCTATTTATAATACATATTCTACTCCTCCTACATATCAAACTAGGACATATTATAAACCTATTATACATGGGATTAGGACATCTAACAGTACTTTTAGGTGAAACAGGTAATAATCTAGTTCTAAGTGGTCAACTTGGTCGGATGATGACAGGATAGTGTTATGTTAGAACTGGAAAACGGTACCCTTGAAAGCTGTTTTTAATCTGTGGAAGCTTATTTATCGTTGTGCGCCTTTGATTGAATGCAAGCTTTATAATGGAGAAAAGTGTTAACAAGATGTTTCATGATTTCTGTTTTATTGCAACCCTTGCCCAGTCAACAGATCTCTATTTATTAGCTCAATTATGGCATGAATGCAGCTACTTTGAATGGTCATTTAAGGGAACTGTGGAAACAGGCATGCGTGAGGCAGTAAAGAAAGCCTCAGAGAAGGATATGATGACCCCTTTATTGTTTATAAAATTTTGAATCTCTTGAAACATGTGCTTGATTGCACCTTTCTGGTTATATTCTTGATCATTATGATAGGCACATTATATATTGTGCTGCTGTTCGAGGTTCCCTTTTCGTTTTCCCCTTATTCAGCTCTTGGCTTATGCATTGCTTTAATGAGATGTAGGATAATTCTATTATATGTTCACCTGCTAGGATAATTAGCAGAAGTATCTGTTAGCCTTCTTTGTACAGCGTTATAATTTCTTGATCTGAACTCTGAAGTCTGCATATTCTGCCTGCAGGTATGAATTGTTTATGAAAGCTTTCAATCATATATCTGGCAATATTGACAAGATATACAAGCAACTGACAAAGAGCAACACTCATCCCCTTGGTGGGACAGCCTATCTCAATTTGGATAATGAAGATGAACCATTTTTACATGGCATTAAGTTTACTGCTATGCCCCCAACGAAGCGTTTTCGGGATATGGAGCAGCTCTCAGGCGGAGAGAAAACTGTTGCAGCACTTGCCTTGCTTTTCGCAATCCACAGGTAACTTTGTGCCTAATTAGGGATTCATTGTAGCAATGGAAATTAGGATTACTTATATATATAAAAATTTCTGACTTTTGTGCTGCACTATCTTATCAAATATTCTTGTGTTTGGAGGGTTGGCTATATCTGTTAATAGAGTATGTACACGTAACCAGCTGTATTACTTCTATTTTATGTGCATAAATATGTCATCGTGAGCACATTGTATAATGCTGTCAAAAGATGCAGCCCATATTCAGTGAATTTTATTGCATTCATTCTATTTCCTTCCTTTTGAGGATCTTTGCCAAACCATGTTTTCATTGCTTTTACCGTGTAATTTCAGTTTTAGGCCTTCTCCATTCTTTATATTGGATGAAGTTGATGCTGCATTGGACAATTTGAATGTTGCCAAAGTTGCTGGATTTATCCGATCAAAGTCATGTGGAGGAGCTAGGCTTAATCAGGATCCCGAGGAAGGATGTGGCTTCCAAAGCATCGTCATCTCTCTCAAAGACAGCTTTTATGACAAAGCCGAAGCTTTGGTTGGTGTTTACAGGGATTCGGACTTGGGGTGAGCTTTTGTACTATCTATCTCCTACGCGTCTCCCTTTCAACCTTCTTGGATTTTGATGTGGCATACTTTCTTTTTTATTCTTCCAGTTGCTCGAGGACATTGACATTTGATTTGACCAAGTATCGGGAATCCTGAATAGCCAATTAGCTGCTGTTTGAGATTTACTCACCGTATGACTACTTTCCAGATTGTATATAGATGCTATTTGTCGTTGTAAAGTATTTAGGAATAATCGTACGAACATCTGGGAAAATTGCTTCACTACTGGTTTCCTCGGTCTTTTTGAAATTGATTCAGTTTAGTGCTTTAGTATGAATTAGTTCGTCATGTTGAAGTACTGATGTTGGTGTTAGTGATGTGTGGCTTATTTCAGCTTTCATCAGATGTGAAAAGACCTTCATCAGGTGCTCCATGGCGAATGAGTATGCTTGAAGGGGTGAGGTCTCTATAATATCTCTTATGTAGATTTCAGAAAGTTTTACACCGGTGTTTGCAGAAGTCTCTTATTATTGCTATTTATTTTGGCAATATAGTGAAGCTTGTGGCATTAGATTACAATTTATCCAGAAACTAAACTAAATTTCTAGGAAAGGAGTAAATCCTTGCTATGAAAATTGAAGAAATGTTTCATACCACATTCTTTACTCCTTGCTATGAAAAATGAAGAAATGTTTCATACCACATTCTTGGCTACGATTCCCTTTTTAAGTAGGTCTAGAGTCTCAAAGGTTTGCTCTTAGAAAACAGCTAGGACATCTTCTAACTTCAATTGAATTGTTGTTTTTGTCGAACAAGAATAATAATGATGGAGGTACTTCCTCTGTCTCAATTTATCTGTTGTGGATTCTAAAATATAGTAATTGTCTCAAATTATTTGTTATTTTAGAAGTTTAAGAGTAGATCAATTATTTATTTTCAACTCTACCCTTAATATTAATTGTTTCTGAAGACAATAAATACTTTAATTATGAGTAAGTATTAAACGAGGAGAGATAGGGTGGTTGGATTGACTTATAAAAAGTACTAGCTTTTAAGCTAAAAGTCAAAAGCCATAATAAGTTGGTAATACTCAAATTTTGACATTTGGTTTATTTTTGTACTTTTTATGCCTAAAATTAAGTGTTTTTAAATATTTCTTTATCATTGCCAAACACTTCATAAACTAAAAAAGTAGACATTTAAAATAAGCTAATTCAAATATTCTTTATATCTTAAAATATAAATAAATGTAATAGTTAAAAAATTTCTTATTTAAATTTTTTTAAGTGGCATGTAAAAGAGTAACATTTAAGATAATCTGAGACTGACTAAGGGAGTGCATGGTTGTAACTATTTATAACACCATGAAGTCAACTATTGACGCTACAACAACAGTGTATTTCCACAAAGTGGGGTCTGAGGAGGATAATACATATACAAGCCTTATCCCTACCTGGAAGGGCAGAAAGACTGTTAATAAAAATTAAAATAGGAATACTAACGTGCTTTGTGACTAAATTTTAAGCTAATAAGAATTACAACTTATCACGATTCTATTTATATTATTAAATTTTATTTTGTAACTCAAACATTTATAAAACATATATGCTGGTGTTGATCGTTCATCCTTATAGGTTAAGAGCGATAATTTTAAATGCCAGTGTTAAATCATAAATGTGTAAAATAGTATCTACGTTCTATTTAACAATAAACTTTCTTATCGTTTAATTTCTATGCTATACTTAATTAATATTTCTGAAATACATAACATTTTCATATTTATTACTTTGCACGTATACACTGAAACATAGACTCTCAAGAAAGAAAAAAAAAAGATCCAAATTCACCCTTCCTCGTCTCCTCCAAAAAGTCAAATTAATATGGACGGGATTCTTTTGGAATATCACTGACCTTTAAACCAAAGAAAAGAAAAAAGAAAAAACAAAAAAAGAATATCTAGATGGTCATCAAACATTTAATATTTGGATGGTGCTCTCAGCTCCAATAATACTAACGGTTGACGCAATAATTTTTGACATTATTTTTGAACAACAATAACATATTCACATCCTCTGGTTTTGGTTCCATAAGCCAGAGGGAGAAAAGACCCTTTAATTAATTTGCGATGGCCTGAGCTGTAAAAAAAAAAAAAATCCAATAATAAGAATCTTGAAGAATGCGGGAGGAAGCTGTTGTGCCTGTAGATATAATTGATGATATGAGCAGTGAAAATGATGATATTGATGATGAACAACAACAAATCTCTGATCAGCCTGCAGGCCAATTAGCTTGTCCTCTTGACCTGAAATCTTCAAGAATAAACGCTTTGCTTAGATTACGATGTAGGGTTGAAGATGCCATTCTTGGTGGTTACATTTATGGCAAAAATAAACACAATACTAACAAGTTGCAGTCTTCCAGATTATGTATTACAGAAGATTTGAGGGACATTTCTTTATGGGGTGTTCCTTTATTGCCAAGTAAAGGGAACCTAAGCACGGATATTGTTTTGATGAATTTCTTGAGAGCCAAGGATTATAGCGTTTACGACGCGTTCAAGATGCTGCGAAAAACGTTGAGATGGAGGAGAGATTTTAGGGTTGCTGATATTCTTGAGGAGAAATTTAGTCCTGAGCTTGAGAATTTATGGTACACAAATGGTAAGGACAAAGAAGGCAGGCTTTTGTGTTATAATGTGTTTAGGAATATAAGGAATAAAGAATTGGAAGAGGAAATTTGGGGTAGGAATCATCACCATCAAGAATGTCTTAGGTGGAGAGTTCATATTATGGAGAAGGCAATTCAACAACTTGATTTTAAACAAGGAGGGGTTAATTCCATTCTTCAGATTATTGATTTGGGAAATTCACCAGGAAATTCATGGAAAGAGGTTCGTTGGATTAATAGGAAAATGATGAGTTTGGTTCATGATCATTATCCTGGAATCATCTACAAGAATGTAAGTGGAGTAATTTAATGAAATGAGAATTTGCATGCATGGAATCTAAAATTTGTGATCATAATGTTATATTGCAGATATTCATTAATGTTCCTGTTTGGTTTTCAACGGTGCATGCACTTAACTTGAGAATGATAACACAAAGAAGCAAGAACACCTTCATATTTGTGAAGCCATCAAAAGTTACAGAGACCCTTCTCAAGTAATTTATTAGTGAAAATTCTTTTAATTTGCACTAAGATTTGTGTTTTTGTTGTCTTGAATTAATTTTATTGTGTCATGTGTGTAGGTATATTAGCCCGGATAATTTATTGGCTCATTATGGTGGACTCAAAACAGAGAATGATGTTGAGTTTTCAACTGATGACAAAGTTCTTGAGATAAGCCTCAAACCATGCTCTATTGGCCGCATTAAAATACCTGTCAAAGAGGTACTGTCAAATCTCTCTATAATATTTTGGTTTATTTTGATTTTTTTGGCTGCTACAGCAAAGTGATGTTATAGAGAACACATATTATAAAATAATATAAAAATCGGAAAAAACTTAACTTTTATAATAAATACTTAGTTGTTAACTGTATGTGCTATTTGCGTCAATGCTTAGTTCTCATTATATGATTCCATTTCAATTTATGTCCATGTCAAGTATGGGCACATGGAGCCTATATTTAATAGATTCAGTTGAACTTAATATTTTGGACACAGATATACATATATATAATCATTAATTCAACAAATATTATATTCTAAGTCCACATTTAAAAATGTACGATATGAATTCACTCTAAGAATGTTAAGGGTCATTTTGTTTATATTTAGGTACTCTAGATTATAGTGCAAGAACTGTTTCAATTATTTTATGTAGTAAATAATGATACAAGGATTGTTATATAAGATTTTTTTCAATTAAGGCGTTTTTATCGTTAATACTTTTATTCACACATTGCTAACATCATATGCTTATTTCATAGTTTATCCTATATTCCCTCCTATCCAAAATAAGTGATTTTTTTGGATGTTTTCACACATATTAAAAAAGTCACCTTTTAGCATTAATTAGCAATAAAATTGACTATTTTAACCTTACTATCTCACATAAACACTCCTAACACATATTCCAATACTATTTACTCCAAGGATAATGTAGGAAAATCATCATTAAGTCATTCTTGAAATACGAAAAAATTACTTATTTTGGACCAAAAAAAAGAAGCAAAAAAATCAATTATTTTGAACCGAAGGGATAACTTTATTGTGCGTAGTTAATACCATTAACCGAACGATGTACTTATTAGCTATACTAGATTGTATTAGTTATGCAGGATTTTAGAATGAAAGTGTGTGAAACTAAACAATATATATGTATATAAGTAACAACCTCTAAATTAACCATCAAATTATATAAATCCATGCAACCATACATTGTCTCAAGAGATGAAAACTGATCTCAATTCCTTGTCTGTTTCCCATATAATGACATATGGATTATAGGTTGAAGTGACCATAACATGGGATATGATGGTGGTGGGAAATGAAGTTACTTATAGAGAAGAATTCATACCAGATGATGATTGCTCATACAGAGTTTTGCTTCAAGAAGACAAGAAAATGGTGGATAGTGTACGTAATTCCTTTCATATTAGAGAAGAAGGGAAGATTGTGATCACTATTGATAATCCTACGTACAAGAAGAAAACTGCATTCTACAGATACAAGACTAAACCTAGTGTACCCATTTATATGTACTTAAAGTAATATAATATTCACTATTTTCCTATTTAATTATACTACTACTTTCTTTTTAAGTTTGTATACTCCGATCGATTTTCTTATACTATATGTTAGCATGGATTTCATTCCATTTGTAAAACAGAAATCTTTAACAAACAAAAAGAGAAATCGTTTACATATATCTATCCTTGTACTGTTACTTTTTTCTCTCCAAAGTCTTACGGGAGGCAAACGCTATATCGAAAGAGGTCACCGATACCGTAAAGTTCGGCAAAAACTCCATATATATATATATATATATATATATATATATATATATATATATATATCTTTAGAAAATGATAAATATATTAGTAGTAAGCATCCTATATACAAAACAGATTTTAGTTCAATTTAAAAGTGCTCTCAACCTTTAAATCCTGTATCCGCCTCTGTCTCGTGCCGTTGTAATTATAGTCACAGCAAGCTGATTTGTTTGGAGGAAGAATATTGTGCTTATGCTTATGCCTGTGAGTACTGTCTTTTTTTTTTTTATATTTTTTTTTATTTTTTAAATTTAAAAATTGGGATAGTTGGGAGCACATTGTACTAAGATGTTTGCACGTTTATGTTGGTGTTTTAGCTGTTTTTCACATCTGAAATGAGATTAGAGCTGTTTCCTATATAAACTTCAATACGAGCATACGAGTGCGAAATTGATCAAAAACGTTAGGTTTAGATTTTTCGATTTTGAAATTGAAAAAATTATTATTTTTTAACAGACTAATCGGATTGAATATTTCGAATTTTCGGCTTGAGATGATAAGTTGAGCTTTTTCGTCCTTCTTACAAAAAGGTACATCTAAGTAAATTGCCTTAATAGTTCCTCATTTCCACTATAAAATAAAGTATTTACGCAAGCAAACCATCCTTAAGGGAACGCAACAGATCTAGAAGCATTAATAAACGACTTAACAAATCAAACATAGTAAGGCCATACCAAATTAGATAGTAACGCAATTTCAGCCTTCAGTGTTCATAAATGCATAAACAAAAATTAATTGATAATAAGCTATAATTACGTATTTTAGTCACTTATAATACTTTAATTTACTGTACTTTTATTAAATTTGAGCTTTAATCGCTAGTGTTTTACATTAATTGTGTGTTTTATGTCTTGTAGGAGTGATTCTGATCTATGTAGATGTTATGGAACGAATTCAAACTATTTTGGAGCTTTTGTCACGACCCGGATTTCCCATCCTCGGGAGTCGTGATGGCGCCTACTCGTAGAAGCTTGGTAAGCCGAATTTAATTACCTTTTCATTAATAACATAATTCCCTTTTACAATTATCGGCAATAATACAAAAGCAACGAAATTAAATAATTAGCGGAAGCCTCAGTATTACAGAAAACTGAATAAAAATGCGTAAAATCTCAACCAAAGCCTCTACCCAAGACCGGTGTCACAGTTTCACAGACGGTCTAAGAATACTACACATAAAGGTCTGAAAGAAATAAACTCGACACTGTCCCCAAAAATACATGAAAGAAATAGGAATATAGATAAAAGGAGACGCCAGGGCCTAGGAACGCCTGCAAGGCTACCTCGAGTCTAGCCTACTCCCACACTACTACTGCTGTTGTCCGAAGCATGGATCTGTGCAAAATAGCACATAGTGTAGTATCAACACAATCGACCCCATGTGCTGGTAAGTGCCTAGCCTAACTCCAGCGAAGTAGTGACGAGGCTAGGACTAGACCACCAAATGAACCTGTGCAGATATATATACAAGTACAATGAAGAAGTAAGTAGCAAGAAAATAACAATTTAAGCCGGGGAAGGGAGCATGCTTCAGGGGCAACAATTAGAAGAAAAATTTCAGGATTATTAAAGAGTACATCTCAATTTATTTTCTAGCAATAAATAAAGAGATAAGGCAACTTTCATATCCAACACATCTTTTTGCAGGCGTGCAACCCGATTCCATTTCTCAATATCTCATGGTAGGCGTACCACCCGCTCCCATTTTCATTAAATCAACAGTTCCTCCAAAAGAAATTTGCTCTAACAAATGCAACAATTATTATGAGTTCATAAGACAACATGTACACGAACATTATGATTCACTAAGTAAAACAATTAATGACAAGTAGCAATTTATTATGGATTATAAGGGGGCAATTAGGCAATTTAGTAATTAATATGTTGAATGTCACGTAGCAATTAAGTCACATAATCATGAAGAAATTAAGGCATAAATCAAGACATAACGTTGCGAAAGGACACCTTGGTTCAATAATAACAAGTAACACGATAAAGGAAAATGTCAACGTAAAGAATCACAGAAATAATGGAATAAGACAAGTAATGCACTAGAACTAATAACAACAAGAAATCATAGAAAACGTAATAAGCTAAGTGCACGACATCACCCTTCGTGCTTTTACTCTCATCCTCACCAAGAAATGACATCATAAAATGTGCACGACAACACCCTTCATGCTTTTACTCTCTGTCCTCACGTATAATCAAAAGGATTGGCACAAAATGGTACATCGTGCGGCACGACATCACACTTCGTGCTCTACTCTCTTTTCCTCATAATAAGCAAACAGTGCACGGTATCACCCTTCATGCTTTTACTCTCTTTCCTCACATGTAATCAATAGAATTTGCACATAATAGTACATCGTGCAGCACAACATTATCCTTCATGCTTTACTGTCTTTTTCTCACAATAAGCAAACAGTGCACGACATCACCCTTCATGCATTTACTCTCTTTCCTCACAAGAAACAAACAATGCACGACATCATCCTTCGTGCTTTAACACTCTTCCTCACCCAATCAACAATCACAAACAAGGGCAAGGGAATGAATAAACAACAATAAAAATCACGTTAAGGGAACAAATGGACAATTAAAACCCGGCAATGGTACAACATCAATAATCTCAACGTGCCGATAAGGAAAAATATCAATAACCCTTTCTCTTTCTTTCACTTTCATCTCATAGTTCACATTATCACTCGAGCCAATGCTCCAAAGATTACTTATCTCATATACCTTCATAATTTATATTTCAACTAGAACCAACGCTCCACGAAATTCAAAGATCACAATTTCTTTCACAAGATCTTTACAACATATAGAAGTCATCAATTAAACATGGAAGATATTACAAAATCTCAACTATTCGCAAAACAAGGACTCACGGTCATGCTAGACACTAATATATAGATATTCGTCATTATGCCTATACATCGTACCCGACAATTAGCAAGTAGCAAATAAGACTCAACTCATATTCCCTCAAGCTAGGATTAAACCAAACACTTACCTCGATGCTTTGAATTCAACTCAAGTCTCAATTATGGCTTTCCCCTCGATTCCGCCACCAATTCGTTCGTATCTAATCACAAATTATTTAATTACATTAATAAACACTAAATGAATCAATTTGAATGCATAAAACTGAATTTACCAAAGTTTTTCCCAAAAATTCCAAAATAGCCCCCAGGCCCACTTGGTCAAAACCCGAAGTTCGAACCAAAAACCGGTTACCCATTCCCCCACGAACTCAAATATGTAAATTTTTTTTTTAAATCGGACCTCAAATCGAGGTCCAAATCCCCAATTTTAGAAAAACTTAGGTTCTACCCAAAACCCCAATTTCACCTATGAAAATTATTGATTCTAAATGGAAAACATGTTAAATGATGTTAATGATTGAACGAATTAAGTAAAAGTCGACTTACAAATGATTTGGAAGAAGTTTTGTTCTTGAATGCCTATGGAGTTTGAGTTTTGAAAGAATGGTGAAAAATGATGAAAATTCGACTAAGTATAAAATTTGATGGGCCTCAGATGGGAAATGCGAACAAGTGTTCGCATTTGCGAACCCTGCAGGTATGGGAATTGCGAAGGTACTGTTTGCATTTGCGAACACTTCCAAGGATTACGCACTTCACAATTGCGAGCCCAAAGTCGCATTTGTGACCGACTCAATTCCGCAATTGCGAACCCGATGGTCGGATTTGCAACTCGAGTGCACTATACCCTTTCCTCGCATTTGTGAGGCATTCTTCGCAAATGCAAAAAATGCAGGATTGTGAGTACCAACTTTTCTCTAAGTTCAAAATACACTCCAACACCTATCCAAAACTCACCCGAGCCTTAGGGGCTCCAAACCAAATATGCACACAATCTCAAAAATATCCTACGGACTTATCCGTGCGATCAAATCGCCAAAATAACTTTATATACATCGAATCAAGCCTCAAAACTCATGATTTCTTCCAAATTTTCATAAAACATCAATTTTCCCTTTTAAGTCTGAAACAGGTCAAACGACGTCCTTTTTCAGCCAAAATTTATAGAAAGCGCTTAAAACATATATATGATTTGTACCGGGCACCGGAAGTAAAATACGGGCCCGATACCACAGTCTTTTAATTACATTTCATTTCCAATTTCCTTAATCATTTCCAGAAAATAGTTTCACATAAAATTTATTTCTTGGGCTTGGGACCTCGGAATTCGATTCTGGGCATATACCGAAGTCCAATATTCGACCCTCCGGGACCGTCAAATCACGGGTCCAAGTCTGTTTACCCAAAATATTGATCGAAGTCAAATTTAGTCATTTTAATATCAAAATTTAGCATTTTTCTCATAGAATTTATATTTAAACTTTTCGGCTATGCGCCCGAACTATGCACGCAAATCGAGACAACCCAAAATAAAGTTTTCAAGGCTTCAGAATCATAAAATGAGTAAGGAAACAAGTGATGACCCTTTGGATCGTCACTTTCTCCACCTTTAAAATAACCGTTCGTCCTCGAACGAGCAAAAGAACCCTTGGGAGTCATAATGGCGCCTACTCGTAGAAGCTAGGCAAGTTGAATTTAATTACATTTTCATTAATAACATAATTCCTTTTTACAATTATCGGCAATAATACAAAAGCAACAAAATTAAATAATAAACGAAAGTCTCAATAATACAGAAAGCTGAATAAAAATGCGAAAAATCTCAACTAAAGCATCTACACAAGACTGGTGTCACAGTTTCAGAGACGGTCTAAGAATACTACATATAAAGGTTTGAAAGAAATAAACTCGACACTGTCTTCAGAAATACATGAAAGAAACATGAATATAGATAAAAGGAGACGCGAGAGCCTACGAATGCCTGCGAAGCTACCTCGGGTCTCGCTGAACTAAAAGCCTGCTCCCACACTACTGATGTTACTGTCCGAAGCTTGGATATCCGCAAAATAGCAAATAGTGTAGTATCAACACAACCGATCTCATGTGCTGGTAAGTGCCTAGCCTAACCCCGACGAAGTTGTGACGAGGCTAGGACTAGACCACCAAATGAACCAGTGCATGCATATATATATATACAAGTACAATGGAGTAGTAAGTAGCAAGAAAATAACAATTTAAGCCGGGGAAGGGAGCATGCTTCAATGGCAACAATTAGAAATAAAATTTCAGGATTAATAAAGAGTACATCTCAATTTATTTTCTAGCAATAAATAAGAGATAAGGCAACTTTCATATCCAACACATATTTTTGCAGGCGTGCAACCCGATCCCATTTCTCAATATCTCATGGTAGGTGTACCACCCGCTCCCATTTCTATTAAATCAACAGTTCCTCCAAAAGAAATTTACTCTAACAAATGCAACAATTATTACGAGTTCATAAGACAACATGTACACAAAAATTATGATTCACTAAGGAAAATAATTAATGACAAGTAGCAATTAATTATGGATTATAAGGGGGCAATTAAGTAATTAATATGTTGAATGTCACGTAGCAATTAAGTCACATAATCATGAAGAAATTAAGGCATAAATTCAAGACATAATGTTGCGCACGGACACCTTGGTTCAATAATAACAAGTAACACGATAAAGGGAAATGTCAACGTAAAGAATCACAGAAATAGTGGAATAAGACAAGTAATGCACTTGAACTAATAACAACAAGAAATCATAGCAAACTGCAATACGTGCACGACATCACTCTTCGTGCTTTTACTCTTATCCTCACCAAGCAATGACATCATAAAATATGCACGACATCACCCTCCATGCTTTTACTCTCTTTCCTCACGTATAATCAATATGATTGGCACAGAATGCTACATCGTGCGACATGACATCACATTTCGTGCTCTACTCTCTTTTCCTCATAATAAGCAAACAGTGCACGACATCACCCTTTGTGATTTTACTCTCTTTCCTCACATATAATCAATAAAATTGGCACGAAATGGTACATCATACATCACGGTATCACCCTTCGTGCTTTACTCTCTTTTCCTCAAAATAAGTAAACAGTGCACGACATCACCCTTCGTGCTTTTACTCTCTTTCCTCACAAGAAACAAACAATGTACGATATCACCCTTCGTGCTTTAATACTTTTCCTCACCCAATCAACAATTACAAACAAGGGCAAAGGAATAAATAAACAATAATAAAAATCTCGGCAAGGGAACACAAATGAACAATTCAAACCCGACAAAGGTACAACATCAATAACCTCAACATCCCGGAAAGGGAAAATATTAATAACTCTTTCTCTTTCTTTCACTGTCATCTCATAGTTCACATTATCACTCGATCCAATGCTCCAAAGATTTTCTTATCTCGTATACCTTCACAATTTGTATTTCAACTCAAGCCAACGATCCACGAAGTTAAAATATCACAATTTCTTTCAAAATATCTTCACAACATATAGAAGTCATCAATTAAACATGGAAGATATAACAAAATCCCAACTATTTGCAAAATAAGGACTCACGGTCATGCTAGACACCAATGTATAGATACTCATCACCATGCCTATACATCGTACCCGACAATTAACAAGTAGCAAATATGACTCAACTCCTATTCCCTCAAGCTAGGGTTAAACCAAACACTTACCTCGATGCTTTGAATTCAACTCAAGTCTCAATTATGGCTTTACCCCTCTATTCCGCCACCAATTAGCTCGTATCTAATCATAAATTGTTTAATTACATTGATAAACACTAAATGAATCAATTTGAATGCATAAAAATGAATATCCCAAAGTTTTTCCCAAAAATTCCAATATCGACCCGAGGCCCACATGATCAAAACCCGAGGTTCAAACCAAAACCTGGTTACGTAGTCCCGTACAAACTCAAATATGTAATTTATTTTGAAATCATACCTCAAATCGAGGTCCAAATCCCAAATTTTAGAAAAAGTTAGGTTATATCCAAAACCTCCAATTTCACCCATGAAAATCATTGATTCTAAGTGGAAAACATGTTAAGTGATGTTAATGATTGAAAGAATTAAGTAAAAATCGACTTACAAATGATTTGGAAGAAGTTTTGTTCTTGTAAAATCGTCTATGTAGTTTGGGTTTTGAAAGAATGGTGAAAAATGATGAAAATTCGACTAAGTAAAAAATTTGTTAGGTCTCAGATGTGGGAAATGCGAACAAGGGTTCGCATTTGCGAACCCTCCAGGTATGGGAATTACGAAGGTAGTGTTCACATTTGCGAACTCTTCTAAGGATTAAGCACTTTGAAATTGCGAGCCCAAAGTCGCATTTGCGACCGTCTCAATTCCGCAATTTCAAACCCAATGGTCGCATTTGCGACCCCAGTGCACTATACCATTTTCTCGCATTTGCGATGCTAGGCTCATATTTGCGAGGCTTGCTTTGCAAATGCAAAAATTGCAGGACTGAGTGTACCGTCTTTTCTCTAAGTTCAAAATGCACTTCGACACCTATCCAAAACTCACCCGAGCCCTCGGGGCTCCAAACCAAATATGCACACAACCTAAAAAATATCCTACGGATTTGTCCGTACGATCAAATCACCAAAATAATATCATATACATCGAATTAAGCCTCAACACACATGATTTCTTCTAAAGTTTCATAAAACATCAATTTTCCATTTTTAGTCCGAAACACGTCAAATGACGTCCGTTTTCAACTAATTACAGGTGCTCTTAAACCATATATAAGACTTGTACCGATCGCCGAAACCATAATACGGGCCCGATACCACAGTCCTTTAATCAAATTTCATTTCCAATTTCCTTAATCATTTCCAGAAAACAATTTCACACAAAAATTCATTTCTCGGGCTTGGGACCTCGGAATTCGATTCTGGGCATATGCCTAAGTCCCATATTTTCCTACGGACCCTCCGGGACCGTCAAATTACAGGTCTGTGTCCGTTTATCTAAAATAGTGATCGAAGTTAAATTTATTCATTTTAATAGCAAAATTTACATTTTTCTCACATAATTAATAGTTAAGCTTTCCGGCTACGCGCCCGGACTGCACATGCAAATTGAGGCAACCCCAAATGAGGTTTTCAAGTCCTCGAAAGCACAAAATGAGTAAGAAAACAAGTGATGACCCTTTGGGTTGTCACAATTTTGACGTCTGAGTAAAAGCCCAAGGATTAAGTTGGGATCATGTTCGGTGATCAATAGATGATAATGCACTTTAAGAACGAAACGAAGAATCAAGTAAGCATACTGCGTATTGTCTAGTAAAATGCACATAACTGTTCACTTGGAAATCCGTTTGGTCTCCACACTATATCGTTGGAAATCTATTTAAAAGGACTACAACTTTCATGTTTTACATTTTTCTAAATTTCCACAACCGCGCCGCGTAGTGTGCTGCGGCTGTGTAAATATCCACTGCCCTCAAATTGTATGCTCTTTGAAGTTCCTCACGAGCACACGGCATGGCGCGTCGCCCCATGTGGAGCGCTTGTGCAAACGTTACAGAGCCAGAATCCTATGTCGCGCGGGAGAAGGTGTTTTCATCTCGGCCTTACCCTACTTGGTATAAACACATGCAAAAACATCATTTTTGTAACTTTTGATAGACTTTTGACCTAGGGAGGGCACAGAGCCGCCCTAGAGGCCAGGTTTCATCTTTTCTTCTACCAAACTTAATAATTTTTATGTTTCTTTGTATGATTAGTTGTTTGGCTACCATTTCTATATGAAGCTAAACTTCACGTTCTAGGGTTGTGGTTCTTCCATGACTATTGTTATTTCGATATTGATTTTGGTATCTTGATTTATCATATTGGTGTATTTATTTAATCCTGCACTTAATTATTTAATTTCTTGATCATCAATTAAATACTATCTACGAATCTAGAATTAAACTCGAAAGTGAAAATTCTAGATTGCATATAGGATTGAGTAGAGCAAGTTCTTGAACCCGGGGATCGGAGAATAATATTCGCAGTTAGGATAGACAAATACCTAATTGCCTTGATTGGTTGATTTACAGGAATTATAAATGCGTTCTTGTTAGTTCTAATTCCATAGACATATAGGCGTTAGGTTAGCTGGAATAGGCGGGTAACAACTCGACAGATTCTTATAAGCAATATTAACTCTGTCAACCAATAAATCAGATAAATTAATTAGTCAATTCAATTGAAGAATATAATCGGGAGAAATTTAAAAAATATCTAGATTTACAAGTGGTCATTCAAAAACAGCCACAGTTTCAAAAGTAATCGAAGTTTAGCCACTTTTTATGTAATGATAAATCTGAACGAAAATACTGTTTAAAATCCGGAAAATACTCCAGCATAATATACTTGAGTTCTAACATAAGTATACTAGAACTCCAGTATATTATAATGGATTTCCAGCATAAGTATACTGAAACTCCAGCATAATATACTGGAACTCCAGCATAATATACTTGAGTTTCCAGTATAATATACCGATCCAGTATAATATGCTAGAAATTCATACATAAGTGCTCCAATCTCTAGTATATTATGCTGGAACTTTTCGCGTGTTGGAGTTCCAGCATAATATGCTGGATGTACATACACAAGTGCACCGATCTCTAGTATATTATGCTGGACTGGTCCCTGTTGTAGTAAAATAGTGGTTATTTTTTAATGACTTTGCAAACACCGGCTATTTTTGAATGACCAGTCCGAAACTGGCTAGCCCGTGCTATTTTAATAATATAATAGGATTGTTAGATATCCCATAGCCCTAGATCGTTTTCATCTTATTAATAACATAAAAATCTACTATCCTTTTGTTCATAGTCATTATTTGTTTTCTTTTTATTTTAATTAGATTAGAGTCATGTTTATAGGTTTAATTCTTATTTAGATATTTCGGATGATCTAATTTAATTAATAGTTAATCACAAGTCCTTGTGCGTTCGACATCCGACTTTTAGTCATTTTATTATTTGACTACCATATATACTTGCGTATGTGTTTGGCCGCAACACTAGCTTGCGCGTGAATGAAAATAAAAATCCTATATTTGATTTAGTATGGCATTTGATATTGAACTTAGTATTTGGATTAACAATACTTCAAAGTTAGACATCACAAACTGACGCCTCTAAATTGGCCCCTTTAATAATCCTTGCTGATTGTATTTTGAACGTTAAGCCTACACATATGAGAGAAAACTTAGGAAGTATTATTAGTACAAATATGCAATTGAATTCGTATACGTCCACGCCATATTTTGCCAAGAAGGCAAAATGAAGCATCAAAAACTAATTACAGTGGCATTTAATCAAACAAGAAAGGAAAAGAAAAAGAACATAAAACTAACACAAGTCAGTTTGCAAGTAGTTTGATTCCTTCGAACAACCATTGCAATGTGTCGTTCATGGCAGAAATGAAGACACCTTCACCATGCAAAAGAAAACAGATGGCTTCATTGCCACACGGCCATCACACTTGTTCCTCTCCAACACTATAAGATAGTAGGAGGCCTCAGTCTCTCTAAATCTCATCCCATCTTTGTAGTTAACAAATCAATCCTAATTAGCCGTGGCGGTCGTTACTAGACTCCTCTTAGCTTTACTCCTCTCTGCTTTTCTCTTGTCTGCAACAGATGCAGTTCGAGATTATCAGGGTCAGCAAGCTGGTCAGCAGGGTCAGAGAGGCACTCGTCTGACTGAAGCTCAACAATGCCGTTTAACAAGGCTCACTGCTAGCCAGCCCACTAACCGAATTGAGTCAGAGGGCGGTGTCAATGAGCTGTGGGACGAGAATGAGGAGCAATTCCAGTGCGCTGGAGTTGCTCCCATGAGGAGTGTCATCCGACGCAACTCTCTTTCTCTGCCCAATTTCCATCCCATGCCTCGCTTGGTTTACATTGAACGTGGCCAGGGATTGATTGGCATTACTTACCCTGGCTGTGCTGAGACTTTCCAGTCTCAGTCCCAGACATTCCAGGCTGGACGAGAGCCAAGGGAAGAGAGGGGCCAAGGCCGCAGAAGAGACCAACACCAGAAGGTTCATCGCATTCGTCAAGGAGATGTCGTGGCACTTCCAGCTGGCGCTGCTCATTGGTGCTATAATGATGGTGAGGAAGAGCTTGTTGCCGTCTCAATCAACGACCTCAACCACCGGTCAAACCAGCTTGATCAGAACTTGAGGGTAAAATTCATTAGTTTCTACAATTTGATAACTTTTTGTTCATGCAATTTCATAATTGGTTGGCTATATATGTCTTTGGACTGCAGGCATTCTACTTGGCTGGTGGAGTACCAGAAAGTGGAAGGCAACAAACTCAAGCAGGTCAAAGACTACAGAGCAGGCAGAGGTTCCAGAACATTTTCCGTGCTTTCGACACAGAATTGATGGCTGAAGCCTTCAACATCCCAGCCGAGATTGTAAGGAGGATGCAAGAAGAGCAGAGCGAACGTGGACTAATTGTGAATGTGAGGGAAGGAATGAGAATGATTAGGCCTGACGAAGAAGAAGGAGAATTCGAACAAGAGCAACCACGACGAGGACAGCAATGGTGGGAGGAAGCAACTGGAAATGGGTTGGAAGAAAACATTTGCACAATGAAAATCCGCACCAACCTTGAACACCGAACACAAGCTGATATATTCTCCAGGCAAGCTGGAAAAATTAACCATGTCAATCGCCAGAAACTTCCCATCCTTAAAAACATGGACATGAGTGCCTCTAGAGGCACCCTCTATCCGGTAAATCTTTGTTTAATTTTCTCAAGTTGATTAAACTGAAAAAACCTCTATTAGTAATTGATTAAAATTGGTCGATGCAGAATGCATTGTTGACCCCACATTGGTCAGTGAACAGCCACTGCGTGGTATACGTGAAAAGTGTTTCGGAAGCCAAATGTATATAGTGTGAATGAGTCACAACTACTATACCAAAAATTATGGCAGCCACCAAATAATAAATAAGACAATAAAACAACAATATAAAGAACACCAGAATTTATGAGGTTCGGCTAATTTTGCCTACTCCTCGGACACAACCAATATTTTATTCCACTCCAAAATACAAGTGAAATAATACTAAAGAGAGAAGATACAAATGCCTTGAGAAGATAAGAAGGCAAATGAGAGGTGTGTTTAAATCCTAAACATTAAGCCTTCTTTTATAGGAAAAAATCTCACCCACTTTTGGTAAACTACCGATGTGGGAACAAATCCTTTGCCAAATTCAACAAATCTCCACCTTGGCAAAAAATTTCACATCTTCAATTTTCTCTCTATAACAAATTTTGGTTGTGTCTTCACCTTCAATCTTCAGTGTTCAACAATGTTGATCAAATCCAAACAATGTTGAAACTTGATCGCAGTCACCACTTTTGTCAGCATATCAGCAGGATTCTCCGTAGTGTGAATTTTCTTCACCGTAACTCCACCTTCTTCTATGATTTCTCGTACGAAATGATACCGAACATCAATGTGCTTCGTCCTTGCATGATAAACTTGGTTCTTCGCTAATTGAATAGCACTTTGACTATCACAAAAATTGTGATACCTTTTTGTTCAACACCAAGCTCCTTTAGCAATCCTTGAAGCCAAATTGCCTCCTTCACAGCCTCTGTAATAGCCATGTATCCTGCCTCCGTAGTAGACAAAGCAATTGTTGACTGTAAAGTAGACTTCCAACTATCTGGTGCCTTTGCAATAGTAAACACATAACCAGTAGTTGATCTTCGTTTGTCCAGATCACCCGCAAAATCTGAGTCACAATATCCAACTACAGACTGATTGCCTTCCCGCTCAAAAACTAACCCGACATCTACAGTATTATGAATATACCGTAGAATCCACTTCACAGCTTGCCAATGCTCCTTTCCCGGATTATGCATATATCTGCTAATAACTCCAACAACTTGTGAAATGTCAGGTCTCGTACAGACCATTGCATACATCAAGCTACCAACAGCATTTGCGTATGGTACCTTTGACATATACTCTTGTTCAACTTCATCCAATGGCGACATAGTAGTACTTAGCTTAAAATGGGGAGCAAGTGGAGTACTAACTGGCTTAGTCTTGTCATCTATGCCAAAACGTTGTAGTACTCTCTTCAAATATTCTTTCTGAGATAAACATAGTTTCTTTGAACGTCTATCTCTTATTATCTCCATGCCAAGAATTTTCTTCGCCTCACCCAGATCCTTCATCTCGAACTCCTTCTTCAGTTGAATCTTCAACTTATCAATTTCTTCCGAATTCTTGGAAGCTATCAACATATCATCAACATATAGGAGAAGATATATAAAGGAACCATTTTTAAGCTTGCGCAAATACACACAATGATCGTATTTGCTTCTCTTGTACCCTTGCTGCAACATAAACTTGTCAAATCGCTTGTACCATTGTCTAGAAGATTGTTTCAACCCGTACAACGATTTTTCAAGTTTGCAAACCATATTTTCCTTTCCAGCAACTTTGAATCCTTCTGGCCGAGTCATGTAGATTTCCTCCTCCAAGTTTCCATGTAAAAACGCAGTTTTTACATCCATCTGAACTAGTTCCAAATCCAATTGTGCTACCAAAGCCAACATAATTCGAATGGAGGAATGTTTTACAACTGGAGAAAATACTTCGTTGTAATCAATTCCCTCCTTTTGAGCATATCCTTTGGCCACCAACCTTGCTTTGTAGCGAACATCTTCTTGATTAGGAAATCCTTCTTTCTTTGCAAATACCCATTTGCACCCAATTGCTTTCTTTCCCTTCGGGAGATTGGCCAATCTCCATGTATGATTCTCATGAAGGGACTGTAATTCATCATTCATGGCAATCCTCCACTTATCGTCTTCTGAACTTTGAACTGCGTCTTTATAAGTGGTGGGAACATCATCAGCTGCAATTGCGGTTGCACAAGCAACTGTCTCTATGAGACGAACAGGTTTCGTTACTTTCCTTTTTGGCCTGCTGGTTGCTATTGATTCAAGTTGTTGTTGAGGTTCCTGAGTTGGAATCTCCTCTACTGGCTCTCCTCCCAGAGGATAATCTTCATTTCTTTCCTCCTCTGCTTCTTGTGTAGGAAAAATAAATTTTTCCTCAAACTCCACCTGCTTAGAAGCACCATTATTTTCTTTGGTATCTTCATTTGTTACCTTGTTTACCATAGAAGATTCATCGAAGGTAACATCCCTGCTGAATATTACTTTCTTTGTCATAGGACACCATAAACGATGTCCTTTGACTCCAAAAGTAATCCCCATAAAAATAGCCTTCTTTGCCCTTGGATCCAATTTTGACTCCGTCACATGATAATATGCAGTTGAGCCAAATACGTGCAAAGAGTCATAATCTACAGCAGGCTTTCCATACCATTTTTCAAAGGGTGTCTTGCCATCAATAGCAGCAGATGGTAAGCGATTAATGAGGTGGCATGCATATGTAATTGCCTCAGCCCAAAATTCTTTGCCCAAGCCAGCATTGGACAACATACACCGTACCTTCTCCAGCAAGGTCCGGTTCATGCGTTCTGCCACTCCATTCTGTTGTGGTGTATGTCTGACAATGAAGTGTCGGACGATGCCATCATTTTCACAGACCTTATTGAAATGATCATTTTTGTATTCACCTCCATTGTCTGTGCGAATACACTTGATCCTCCCGCCCGTTTGATTCTCCACCATCGTCTTCCATTTGAGAAAAATTCCCAGCACTTCATCTTTGCTCTTCATTGCATACACCCATACTCTTCGGGAAAAATCATCAACAAAGGTCACAAAATAGTGCTTCCCACCCAACGAAGGTGTTTTGGAAGGACCCCAAACGTCAGAGTGTACATAATCCAAAATGCCTTTAGTATTATGGATTGCTGTACCAAATTTAACCCTTGTTTGTTTTCCTTTGACACAATGCTCGCAAAACTCCAAATTGCAAGCCTTTAACCCTTTCAACAATCCTTGATCTGATAGAGTTTTCAAGGATTTTCCTCCAGCATGTCCCAAGCGCATGTGCCACAGCCTGGTTGCTTCTGCCTCTTTGTTGTCACTGGACGTCACTGTCATTGTCCCAATAACTGTACTACCGAGATAACGGTATATGTTATTGTTCTTCCGATTGGCCTTCATTACCACTAGTGCACCGGAGCATACTCTCATCACACCGTTTTCTGCAATAATTTTGAACCCTTTTGATTCCAGGGCTCCCACAGAGATGAGATTTTTCTTCAAACCCGGTACATATCGAACATCTGTTAATGTTCTGATCATTCCATCATGGTTCCTCAATCGTATTGAACCAATTCCATATGAGATAAGAGGGCTATTATCCGCTGTTTGGACGACTCCATATTCTCCTTCTTGAAAGTCCACAAACCAATCCCTGTTGGGACACATATGATAGCTACAAGCCGAATCCATCAACCATATGTCTGATGACGTTGACGGCTCCGTTGTAACTAATGAGAAATCCGAATCATCACAATCAACAACATTTGAATTCATAATGGCCTTTCCATTGTTATGTTTGGCCTTATTATTCAACTTCGGACAGTCTTTCTTCCAGTGCCCCTTTTCTCGACAAAAGGCACATTCATCTTTGCTGGGTTTAGATCTTGACTTAGATCTTCCTTCCCTTGTCCTCGTTTGATTTCGAGGACGACCCCTCACGAACAATGCTTCTCCTTCTCCGCCCTTCTGTTTTTCTCGCTTTCTTTGTTCATAGCTGTACAAAACCGAACAAACTTCTCGGAGAGAAACTTCGTCATTTCCATGGAGTAGAGTAGTTTCAAGGTGCTCATACTCGTCAGGAAGTGACGCCAACAACATCAAGGCCAAGTCACCATCATCATAAGTTGTATCCATATTTTGCAAATCCGTGACCAACTTATTGAAACTGGTGATATGTTCATTCATCGTGGTACCGGGAACATAGGTGAAGTGAAACAGTCTCTTCTTCATGTACAACTTATTTTGACTGTTTTTCTTCAAAAATTTATCCTCCAATGCTTTCCATAATTTACTTGCAGAAGTTTCCTTTGTGTATGGATATTTCTGCTCTCTAGCAAGGTAGGATCGAATGGTACCGCAAGCAACACGGTTGATAATTCTCCAATCTTCTTCTCCAATACCATCCGGTCTCTTTTCTTCAATAGCAAGATCTAGCCCTTGTTGAAAAAGGACATCTAGAACCTCGCCTTGCCACATCCCAAAATGTCCGGACCCGTCAAAAATTTCTACCGCAAATTTCGCATTTGACACAATTCTTGTCATAAGAGAAGATGCCAATGATGACGTATTGCTGACACTTGATGTAGATTCTTCTTGTTTATCGTCTCCCATCTTTAACATAAATATTATTTAATAGCTGACGACACAAATCAAGATTATTTCCTTTCGGATGTGGAAGATCATACTAAGCTGCAACCACAGAGCATACCGAGACAGAACATTGACTCAGTTACCAAGATAAATCTTTTCTGATGTAGAAGATCAGACTACGCTGCAACCACAGAGCATACCGAGATAATACCTTGGCTCTGATACCAATTGTTGCGGAAGCCAAATGTATATAGTGTGAATGAGTCACAACTACTATACCAAAAATTATGGCAACCACCAAATAATAAATAAGACAATAAAACAACAATAAAAGGAACACCAGAATTTACGAGGTTCGGCTAATTTTACCTACTCCTCGGACACAACCAATATTTTATTTCACTCCAAAATACAAGTGAAATAATACTAAAGAGAGAAGATACAAATGCCTTAAGAAGATAAGAAGGCAAATGAGAGGTGTGTTTAAATCCTAAACATTAGGCCTTCTTTTATAGGAAAAAATCTCACCCACTTTTGGTAAACTACCGATGTGGGAACAAATCCTTTGCCAAATTCAACAAAAAGAGGAGAGGCACAAGTGCAAGTAGTAGACCACAGCGGACAACAAATGATGAACGACAGAGTAAACCAGGGAGAGATGTTTGTGGTTCCTCAGTACTTCGCCTCAACAGTGAGAGCAGGACAGAATGGATTGGAATTTGTGGTGTGGAGGACAAGCAGTGAACCAATGAACAGTCAGCTTGCAGGATACACATCAGTGATCAGAGCCATGCCTATTGAGGTCCTCACCAACGCCTACCAGATTTCTCCGAATGAAGCACAACGCTTGAAGACGAACAGGGGTGGAGAGAGTTTCCTCCTATCTCCCCAGCGAAGGTCGTTTTAAAATGGCTTCTACGTTTATCTAGGCATGTGTACTAAGTAGTAAATCGACTTGGCAGACAGAATTACCATGGCTTCAAAAGGTGTCTAATATAACTTGATCAATTTTATTGGAGCAATCTGTTAGCTTGGCAAACCCGGCCCCATAAAAGATTGGGCGTTCACGGTTCGGTTTAATCAGTTTTCGATTAAAACCAAAACAAAATCAATTTAATCGGTTTTTAAAATTTTAAAATCAAAATCATATCAAACTAAATACTCCATAAACTATCAGTTTGGTTGTTGTTGGTTTGGTTCGGTTTTCCGGTTCTTAAAAAGTTAATGATAAGTCGAAAATAGTAAAACGATACTAGACAACAATCTGAAAAATAATTTGCTAAATTTATGCTTTTATATATTTCTTTAAGAACTTAAAATTCATTTACTCTTTAATATGAAAAGGACAAAAAACAAACTAAAAAGTAGACGAAAGTTGTGTGTGGGATTAGAGAATTAGGGTCTTGTAAGGAGAAGAAAATTGGTTGATTCCTATTGTTTTGGGCTTATGCAATCTTTTAAGATATAAGTAGGATAAACCAAAATTCAAAATAAAAAGGTGAAATGCATAAAATATTTAAAATTATTTACAAAAAAATACTATATATAAATAATTATTAAATTTTAGATGTAATTTATCGGTCAGTTTATTTTTCGATTTTTCATAAGAGAACCAAAACCAAACTAAATATTATCGGTTTTTAAAATTTAAAATCAAAATCAATCAAAATCAAGAAAAATATCAATTTGCTTTGGATTTCTATTTAGATCGATTTTTCGTCAAGCCATGAACAACCCTATAAGATACCAATAGTTTTCTCTCAACTGAAGGCGACGCCAGAAAGATCTCAACTTACTCCACTCTTCAACTTCCTTTGTGAAATTTGCTTGCTTTTGATAATCCCTATGCTTGGTCAAGCAATAGCTTCTATGTGGCCCAACTTCTTGCAATATCGATGTAACACTCCTCAATCTATAAAAATTTCAAGATACATTAGTTATAGACTTAATTTTTCAATCTTGCCTAGAATGCAAAAAAAAAAAAAAAACATACATTGGATGTACAATTAGAGAAATATTAATTTAATATTATTAATTATTAAAATGGGTATCATTAATTACAAATTAAGTGTCATGCCCCAAAATCAAGGAGCGGGACTGGCGCTCAACCGAGTAAATTCGAGCAAGCCTGTTAGAATTCATTCTACCCAAATTTATCCTTGAATAAAGAGGAGATGTACTCCATTAATCAAACTCTGAAATTATTTATTAACAACTCCCATTTGCAGCTTTAACTATAATGTCCAAAATATTACAAGTTTATAAATTTTTTGAAAAATATGTTTGCCAAATACCAATATTTCTAATTCAATTTCCAGCATCAAACACCACCCACAACCTATCTACGGAGCTTCTAAGTATAACTGAAGAATAATTATGAAAATACCGGCAACAAGGCTTCGACTATACCTCAAACTACAAAGTTCATGAGAACCCAAAGATACAGGACCTCAAAATAATGTGGCACTCACCAAGTCAGCTGAAAAAGAGTATACTGCTATCACTGATTGATGTTGTCTGCTGTGGAACAACTTGTATCAATTAAAGATACAACGCCTCCAGCAAAATGGACGTTAGTGATGCCAAATAGCAATAGTATGTATCACTAAGCCCCTTATAAAAAGAACTAACAATAAATCATAATATCAGTTAAAGCATTGAAAATTTACCAAACATCAAATAAGGGATAAGATAAGTTTTCAATTAAATTTTCATATTTTTAAGTTGGGGAAGTCTTTAGTTCAAATATGCCACTATTCACCATTTCAATTTCAATTCCCAATACATTTACTATCATGTGTACGTCATGGTGTCTGATCAATACCCAATCGGCTAGGCCATCTCATATGAGACATCAACCATAATCATGATTTCCATTATAATTTTCCAATTGACTCACCACCATGTGTATGATATGACGTCCGGTCACAACTTAGTCGGCTAGGTCATCTCATAAGAGACATCATCTACAATCGTAATTACAATTATAATTTCCAATAGAGTCACCACCATGAGTACGACATGGCGTTCGATCATGATCCGATCGGCTATGCCATCTCAAATGAGACATCAACCACAATTACAACAACAACAACAACAACCCAGTATAATCCCACTTAGTGGGGTCTGGGGAGGGTAGTATGTACGCAGACCTTACCCCTACCCTGGGGTAGAGAGGCTGTTTCCAAATAGACCCCCGACATCCTTCCCTCCAAGAACTTCCCACCTTGCTCTTGGGGAGACTCGAACTCACAACCTCTCGGTTGGAAGTGGGGGTTGCTTACCATCAGAGCAACCAACCACAATTATAATTTAAAATATAGCTTTTCCGATACAGTCACCACCATGTGTACCACATGGCATCCGATTACGACCCGATCGGTTAGGACATCTCACAAGAGACATCAACCACCATTAAATTATTTACTTGGCACATTGGTCGTGTCATGTTCCACACTTTCACCTCTTTTATTTTCAAGGATCATTTTTAAATATCAACATATAGAATATTTTGAAAATCATAAACCTCAAATTCATTAGTAATGGAAACTTTAAACACAAACATATTTCTTCCCAAATAATGGGGCACACTGACCAACAAGAGAACACACAACAAAATCATAGACAAACAATACACTATTTATTATTAAATATACTCTTTCCCAAAAACGGTAATGTACAATTTCAATACCGAAGTATGTAAGAACTCGAATCACACTGGATATAATTATAAGTCAAGGCATTAGTTTAAAACAACCACTTATGGCATACATTAAGTATAAGAGCTTTTTGGAAAATCTTATTTTAGAAGCCCGTTAACAAAAGATGAGTCGAGACTTATTTCATAATCTTTCTCATTTCATTTGCACCACTAGTCACAATTATAACTTAGATTCTTGACATGTTGGCTACATACTATATCCCTCAATCCACTTATTTTATTTTCAAGCATCTTTATAGATGAAACAAGACTTTAGGTACACATATGAGCAATTAGGAGGCTCAAGCATATCGAGTTTCCCTTATACAATTTGGCATACTAGATTTTATTTGAATCACGACCCAAGCCATAACATTTTAATACGAAAACCATACTTTGAACATATATCTTTCAAAATAAGGCTCATGTAGGATAGTCAAGTTTATACGGGATAACCCGAAATATAGAAATTAGGGATTTTGAGCCACCCATACTAGAACTTAGGGAAGCATTATGAAATTCGATTCTGAGAGAGAAAGTTTAGCCAACATACATTGTTTGAGCTTTTCTTAAGTTACTACAATACTCCAACCCGTCTAGCAATAACATTATATAGGAAGATAGTGAAAATCAGTTAATAATTAGAAGGATTCCCATGATGTAATTCTCTTAAGAATTTCGTCAAACACCAATCGTGTTAAATAGACTACAAGGATCTAAAATGGTGATCCCTTCCTCCGTCAACATGTTTCAACAAGAACCTACCCATAAATGTTCATTAATCCCACACACTACAACTTAGTAGCATAAGCATGGCCAGAGGCGGATGCACGTTTATCCAAGCGGTGTCATCCGATAACGCTTGGCCTAATTATTTTACAATATACACATATATAGAATTAAGAGAAAACTATTACAAATACTATAAAATGACTTCTTAGGCTGTAATGTGTTTTTTGGTGTAGTTGTCAAGAGCATCACTTTTTTAAGTGATGTCATGGGATCGAACCTCAATAGTAGAGATACTTTTGTTTGCAAACTTTTTAGTTTGATTCTTTTGAAAAATTAGAGTTTATACATAGTTGAACCCTCATTCTCATTTTCAAAGATAATCAGTTAAACATGAGGGACAAGGTACCTTTCACGATCCACAAATGCCAAAACAAATTTAACGCATAAAGGAAGTTGTTTTAGCATATTTGATAGAATTTGAAATCTTAATTTTAAAATGATTACTGTAATTCTACAATTTGCAAATTTTGGATATGCGGAGTTGCTATTGTTATTGTCTAGACTTCTCATCACTCTCATTATTTATTCTGATTTGCCTTCAAATTTCGACAACACTTAGAAAACTTCTGTGTACGCCCCTATGCAAGTCCTATTCCTTACCCCAAAATATATTTGAACTCTTAACCGCTTGCATGAAAGCTTAGGAGTAGGACTTACCCGGATAGATGATAATCTAGTGGCTAGCTCCCTTTATTCTTGAAGATTTGAGCAAGATTAGATGATTGGAATGTAAGGCCCCGTAAATTTTGTGCTTAAAACCTTGTAGCTCATGGTGTCAAGGTCCGAATATTATATTAGGAATGTATAGAATTCTTCACAGCGAGCTTGCGAGCCACGGTTCAGACCATTGGTAGTGATCTAAGCTTTAAAAATCGAAAGAATAAATTTTTCCAAAAAATATCATTTTCGCGGTCACGAATGCGGTCGCAGATCTGCTATGCGGACCGCATTCCTACTGCAGAGTGTATCAGAAGATTTTCCAAAATAGGTATTGAAAATACGGTCCAATATGTGATCGCATAATGAAAATGTGGACCGCAAAATCATCACATAATTCCTTAAGGATTTTTGAGGGTCAATTCTGCAGCGTATTATGCGATCATAGCTAATAAAACCAGAGGGATAAGAAGAATAAGGAGATTTAAAGGTATTGTTGATTGGTGAGGGAGTTCTAGAAGGACTGGGTGATTGAGGAATGTTAAGTTTAGATAATGGAGAGTTTGGGGAAGGTTTCAGTAAGGTTGTTTCTACTGGTGTGAGAGTATGGAAGATACGATCTGGGTATAAGGTGTTTGGGGAAAAAGGGAAGTTTGACTCATGAAAGTGAACATCCCTAGATACAACAACTCTTTTTGTGTCTAATACTAGAAATTTATATCCCTTTTGACCCATAGGATATCCCAAGAAAACACATGCCTTAGCCCTAGGCTCAAATTTGTTCCTTCCACCAGATAGGGTAGATGCAAAATAAAGACATCGAAAAATCCTAAGCATTTCATAAGAAAGTGATTGATTAAACAATATAGAGAAAGGTGTGTTGTACCTTAGAGGGAAACCCGTTGATCAAATAGGTGGTTGTCAACAAGAATTACCTTGGATTGAAACAACAAAGTCCTTGCCTTTTCTAGGAGGTGCCTGTGTTTCCTTTCAACAATCCCATTCTGTTGATGTATGGCTACACAAGATGTTTGATACAAAATCCCTTGGGAACTAATAAAGGCAGCCTGTTGAGAGCCTTTTCTTAATTTAAATTCATTGTTTGTCCTTATTTTTTGGACATTCACCCCAAATTGCCTTTCAACCATAGTGAGAAAATCCTTCAAAACTGAAAAGGCATTAGACTTTGTGCTTAATAAAAAAGTCCAAGTTCCTTTGATAAAGTCATCCACAATAGTCAAGAAGTACTTAAAATTATTGTAAGTGGATTCCTTATCCCCATGTATCAACATGAATGAATTCAAATGCTCTTGCAGCCTAATTTTGATAGGTTTAGCTCAAAGGAGAAAAGATTTTTATCTTCAAATAAAAGTGTTCTTAGTCATGTTTCAGTTGGTTTTCCTTTTTCTGCAAATGCGGCTTCTGATGTAAACCTTTGGCACATTAGATTGGAACATTTGCCTATTTTCATCAATGAAGCATCTCAGTTTTATTTCATGTTTTCCTAATTTTGAATGTTTCTATGAAATTTGTCCTCAAGCTAGACAAACTAGGATTCCTTTTCCGTTGAGTCAAATTTCTTCCAAAATTAAGCCCTCTTCATCAAATGGTCCTCCAAGATACATAGATTATGAGTAAATAAGACTATGTATTGAAATTGAACACATAACCAATTGACTGATAATAGGCTATATTTGAAACTAGGAACATGAAGAATATTTTCTAAAATGAATTTAGCAGAAATGGGAATTTTCCCAGTATGTGTGACTGCCACCTTAAAAGAATTGGGCAAAATTATATGTAAAGGAACTAGAAGGGGTTTTAAAGAAATGATAGCATTTGAATCAAGATACATATGTTCTGAAACTCCCGAATCAATTATCCAAGTGTTAGTGTTGAATACTGAAAAACAATTTCCAGTGTATTTCATAATATTACCAGCTACTACATTTGTGTTGATTTTTGAATTGAAATTCCTTCCATCTGAAACTTTTACTTGCTTTATCATCTTGACCAATTGTGAAAATTGATCCTTGGAAAGGAGTGGATTTAAACTTCCAAATAGTTATTTGCATCCTCTCCCTATTCCCCCGTTATAGCTCCATTGCTTTTGAATTGAACTAAGAACCTCTAGGATTGTTAAAAATCTTCAGGAAAACCAATAATTCTATAGCAATCTCCCACTGAATGTCCTATTTTCTTGCAATGGGTGCAAGATAAGTAAGGATTGAACTTGTGCTCCTTTCCTTTTGTAGCAAAGTTTCTTTGTGGAGTGTTCCCATTTTTCTGCATGTTGCTTCTTGATCTTTGAAATTGCATGTTGTTCTTTGGTTTATGAGATTGCTGCTGAAATTGCCAAGTGTTTATTTGCCCTTGTTTGTTGTTTCTTTGCACAAAATTTCTTTGTGCTGCAAGGTTAACTTGACTGCCCACCATGAAGAATAAAGAGTCAGCAGAAATAAGGGGATTAATATAGATCTCTCTGTGACTCTTATCTTCTAATACAAGAGAATAAGCAAGTTCTAAGCTAGGTAAATGGTTCATCATCAGAATTTTTCTCCTTGCCTGTCCATAAACATCATTTAAACCCATAAGAAATTATGTAAGTCTTTCATCTTCAAGGGATTTATACAGTTTCTGTTTTTCAGAACACACACAATCATAAACACACTTAACATCACATATTAAAGAGTCTAATTCATCCCATAGACATTTGAGCTTTGTGAAGTACCCTGCTATTTCACTTGTTCCTTGTACTAAACTGGATAGTTATTTGCGTAGGGGGTACAACTTAGCTCCATTTGACCTTCAAAATCCGTTCTCGAGACTGGTCCAAAGCTCTTTAGCAGATTTGAAATATATGACATGATCTCCAATGTCTCTGGATAGTGAGTTTAGTAGCCAGAAAGTCACCATGTCATTGCATCTTGTCCATGGCTGATACTCATTAGAAGTGACAGGAGGAGTATGACATTTTTCATTAATAAGCCCAACTTGTTCTTTGCTGAAAGTGCAATCAGAATTGATCTCCTCCATCCTTGAAAGCCTCTTCCATCAAATACTGCATTCATAAGACTCATACGTGGCACATCTGATGAGTGGAGAAAATATGGATTATTTGGATCAAAATTGACTACATTAGCAGATGAAGGCTGAGTAACAATGGTGTCTATTATTTCAGTCATGGTGAAGGGTAATGACACAAAAAATTGAAAGGAAAGAAACTGATGTTTCCAGAAAGAGCTACTGCTCTAATACCACGAAAGACTGTAAAAGAAATGAAGACAATTTTGTGAAAATTTTTCTGTGTATTCATTCTGTACATAGACAACCACCTACAGATGTATCTAAATTCTATTTGCTAGCTATTAACAAAATCTAACGGAAGAATATTCTTTTGCTATGTACATATTCCATGTATTTTGAAGTTTGGGATCTAGTGTTATGTAATTGTAGGATAAGCTATGGTATTCCTCATCTGAATGGTTATTATTTAATCTATCACGCTTTTGCATATTTGTTGAGATGAGGAGACGTGGAGAGATAAAACGAGAGAAGTCCAAAAGTGTTGTTGTAACGACCCGACCGGTCATTTTAGAAAATTTCGCCCCAATCCCCAATTTAACTGTTCCCCTAAGTTCATTCCTGCTATGGTGATTTGCCTGGGAGAGTCGGTTCTGAAATTTGGAGCGTTTGGGACACTTAGTCCCTAAATAGAAGCCTTATAATTGAAAAAATAGCCCGTAGCCGGAACAGTGTTAAGACGACCTCAGAATGGAAATTCGATGGTTCCATTAGCTTCGTTAGGTGATTTCGGGGTTGGGAGCGCGATCGGAATGTATTTTTGAGGTCCGTAGCTCAATTAGGCTTGAAATGCCGAAGTTTGAAATTTTTGCGAATCCGAACGATAGGTGAAATTTTGATCCGGGGGTCGGAATGGAATTCCGACAATTTCTGTAGCTTCGTTATGTGATTTTGGATATGTCCACAAATTTTCAGGTCATTTGGACGTCGTTTGATCGGGTTTTGGATCGAATGTTAGTTTCGGAAGTTTTGAAGAAACTTAGGCTTGAATCCGTGTGTAATTGGTGATTTTAATGTTTAGGATGGTGTTTTTATGATTTTAACAAGTTCGTATCATGTTTTGGAGTATGTTGGCGGTTTTCGTTGAGGTCCGGTGGGCCTCGGGATGATTTCGGATGCCCAACGGATCATTTTTGGAAGTTTTTGAACTGCTGTTCTGGTATCTGATATTGTTCTTCGCGTTCATGAGGGTCCTATCGCGTTCGCGAAGAATAATTTGGCTTCTAACACTTTTTTCTTCGCGTTCGCGATGAAGGTATCGCGTTCGCGAAGAAGGATTTTCCATCAAGGACTTTATTCTTCGCGTTCGCGAACAGTTCCTCGCGTTCGCGAAGAAGGATTTTCTGTCGCACAGGTCCTACTTCGGAAGCTCATATCGTATTATATACAAGGAATTTTGCGATGATTCAAAAACGAAAGTTGTAGCACTTGGAATCTAGTTTCCAGAAATATATTATAATAGTCATTTGGAATTGTGTGTCAACAGTTATGACCATTACAATAGAGGCTGTCCGAGCAAAGTTGGAACATGTATTTTTGGGAGATTGTTCTTCGCGAACGCGATAGACGGACCGCGAACGCGAAGAACAAATACATGGGCAGCAGAATAAAGTTCCAAATTCGTCCCATTTGCCATTTTTGATGATTTGGAGCTCGGGTAAGGCGATTTTTCGGGAGATTTTTGGAGAAATCAAAAGGGTAAGTACTCTTAACTCAATTTTGGTTGTATAACTCGAATCTATTGCAAGTTTTAGTCTTTAATTTGAGAATTTTTGTTAAAAAGGGTAGAAAACCCTCTTGGATATAATCAAGGATTCGATGGGCCATTTGTGGTCCGATTTGGGTGTTCTTGGTATGGTTAGACTCGTGTTGAGATAAGGAATCCGAAAATGTAACTTTCGTAATTTTTCGAGAAGCGTACCGAAAGTCGGGTTTTGGAAACTTTGTGGTTTTGGTGTAATTCGATTGTTTTGATTGGGTAATGCCCAATTGGCCTATTTTGATGTGATTCTATTGATTTTTATCAGATACTACATCTGTGGAGGCCAACATTCGCGGCAAGAGACTTGTCTCTTAGCGATTTTGTACCGGAGTTGAGGTAAGTGGCTTGTCTAACCTCGTGTGGGGGAACTTTCACCCCTATGATATTATGTGATAGATTAAATGCCTTGTATGCGAGGTGACGGGCGTGTACATGCGCTGGTTGTTGTAACACACACTTTACTTGAATTGTCCGATTAGTGATATTCCTGCTCTTAGCCGATATAAGTGTTACTTTTACCCGGTATTAGTTAGAAATGCATGATTAGCTAGGATTCAACATGTTTAATTGCCTAGTTGACCTACTTGAACTTCTTGATAAATTGTTGGCACTACCTTCGGTGAAGTTGTAATTAAACATATTATACTCTCCCGTGTGTTTTCTTTATTTGATGTGTCGGTGGACCGCGGGTTCAATTACCGGAGATCCCGTGTATGTGGGTTCGATTCCCGCAGACCCGAAGCGATATTGGTAGGGACCGCGGTTCGATTCCCGGAGATCCCGAGTTACTGGGAGGACTACGAGTTCGATTCCCGAGATCCCGAGTTATCGGTAGGGACTTGCGGTTCGATTCCCGAAGATCCCGAGTTATTGATAGGGACCGCGGTTCGACTCCGGAGATCCCGAGTTATCAGTAGGACTGCGGTTCGATTCTCGGAGATCCCGAGTTATTGGTAGGGACTGGGTTCGATTCCCGGAGATCCCGAGTTATTGGTAGGGATCGCGGGTTCGATTCCGGAGATCCCGAGTTATTGAAATGTGGACTGCGGGTTCGATTCCCGGAGATCCTAAGATTTATTGAAATGTGGACTGCGGGTTCGATTCCCGGAGATCCTGAGATCTATTGAGACATGGGCTGCGGGTTCGATTCCCGGAGACCCAGGGGTACTGAAAATGGGACTGTGGGTTCAATTCCCACAGGTCCTGGACTTGTTTTATTGAGTTGGTTATTTGTTGTTAGCTTAATTGTAGACAGTTGCAGTAATCATCTTATTGTTGTTATTTCGGAAATTATTATCATATAAACTGTTTATTTTTGTTATCATCATTATATTATTGTTTTTTCAGTAGGGCCCTGACCTTCCTCGTCACTACTCCATCGAGGTTAGGCTTGGCACTTACTCAGTACCGCCGTGGTGTACTCATGCTACTCTTCTGCACACTTTTGTTGTGCAGATCCAGGTACATCAGGACATGCTCATACTAGGTGATTCAGCAGCACTTTGGGAGACCTCGAGGTATGATCTGCTACGTCCGCGGATCCGGAGGCCCTCTTTCTATTCTGATAGTATTAGTAGATGATTTCCTTCATTTCGTTGTTAGATACTCTTTACACATAGAGCCACAGTTGTATACTCTCTTTTAGTCTGTGTTGCCCGTGGGATTCCGGGTCTTGGTGGTGTTTTATACAGTGTGTTTGACGGGTGTATGTGCCAAGCGGCACGGATTACATTCCTATTTATATCGTTTTCCGCTATTTCTTATTTAATGTTCATAAACTGGTATATTCCGCAACGTGTTAGGCTTACCTAGTCGTGGGGACTGGGTGCCGTCATGACATGTTCACGATTGGTGAACTAGGGTCGTGACAAGTTGGTATCAGAGCTCTAGGTTCATAGGAGTCACGGGACACAGACCGGTTACTTAGATTCTCGCCGATCGATACGGAGACGTCTGTATTTATCTACGAGGGGCTATGTAACTGTTTAGGAAACTCTTCAATTCTTTGAATTCCTTATCGTGCGCCATTTATTCAGTTGGAGCCTATGTTATATGTTCTTTTGCATCCACTCGTGTATTGAAATTGCGCACTCGGTATCAAGTATGCGCCGACGGTTCGTGACGCTGCAGAGGGATTTCAAGGGAGTCAAGAATTTACTCAACCATTGTTACCGCGTGTCATCCATATCGATAATGCAAGAGAATTGAGAGATCTTCAATTGTGCATACGGGGGTGCACTAGGTTCTGACATTCAGTTGATAAGTACGGTCTTGAGAAGGTTTACTTAACTACCTAATCGTCACAATAATGGTAGAATCGCAAGGTGGATGTAGATCTAAAGATAGTTGGTGGTAATAAAGACTATATGGTTCACATGAGATATCTATTTAGCGAAGGATTCAGCCAGCAGAGATACTGGGGGAAATGAGTTTAGCTGTCTTAAGAAGGACATGTACCAAACGAATGTCTTGGGCTTGTTTTATGATGAAGACATATGAATGTTAAAAGCTAGTATCATGTATTAGCAAGATGTACCTTAAGTCTTCGTGCCAAGTGAAAGGATTTAACTATCAATGATCAAATTATGGGTCATGTGTCATATCAGATTTGGCCTGCGATGTATTTAGGTGCTATTCAAAACGTTCTTGAAAACTTGCGGATGGGCAAGAGTTGAGGCTCGTATGGTACGATGTTGGGACTTTTGATGTCCCTGTGTCCCTAATAAACTCTACATTTTATTATCAGCAGGGAAAAAGCTTCGACAAAGGCTACATGGTGCTTCGTAGGCGTGTGAGAATCATAGTATGTTTTAAGATGTCGTCGGTAGAGAATGCTCGGTGCATGGAGCGGGGTGATGTTTGGTTGTATTGGAATGAGGTCATACCCTATGGTGTCAGAGTGCTAATAGAGCACAGGTGGTTATGTTAGTTGTATAAGAGTAAATGACTAGAGAGAATGGTTCTAATGTGTTCGAGAGTTGTGTAATAGTGGCCTTGAGCTAAGTGGGAGAGTCCCACCGCTTACGATTAGGTCGCATGGTCAATTACCTGCGTGAATTCTGGGTATTAGCATTAATGGGCTATTGCAGCTACCGAAAAGGACCATGAGTGGTAATTGAGTATATGAATTGTTGAATGCATGTTATGGCTAGTCTTACTGGCTCATGTTCAAACTTGAGGGAAAATTCGTGATTTATGCCTCGTATAGGTGCATGCTTCGAGGGAAGTGATCCCGTTGGGTGCTTTATTGAGAGGGTATTCATATGTTATAAAATTTAGTAGAGTTGGTTGCGTACTGGGGCAAGTCAGGGCTGGATGGCTCTCAATAGCGGTCCTAGTGAATTCAAGAGGTAAAGTGTGGTGCCTGATAATTCCGAGTCTATAAGTACAGTTGAGGCTCAAGCTTTTGAAGCAACTTATGAAGAAAGGCACAAAACGATCTATGATGTTTTGACTTGTGGTGTAGTATTTGAGAGACATGAAATGGTCGTCGTTCTTGAGATAGCATGGCCTCATGATTTAAGGTCACTCGGGTAAGTGCGGTTGGAATAAGTTAGGTATTGAAGGAAGATATTAACATTTCTAAGGCAATCAAGGATAACCTGGAAGGAAGTAGATTGATCAGCCATAGTTGAGTTGGCGTATTGGTGTCAATGATCGGTTCATGCAACGTGATCGAATTATGCATGTGATTTGTGGCGGTGCATTTGAGACTTGTCGGCCGCAGTGATTGATGTTATTCTGAATTATTCTTCTGTTAAGGGCTTGTTATGAGTAGGCAGATCTCGGGAAAGGTTATGGTGGCTTGGACCACTACTTAGAGATTGACATATTCGATGGTTATGAGAATTCGCCGTATGTTGTTATAGTTCTCCTGCAGTGAGCTAAATGGAAAGTATTATGTGATGAAGTATTAGTCTATCGTCAGTTCTAGAGCTATGATGGAAATTGTGTCTATCGTATATCGGCACGTGAGGTGCAGTGAGTAGTATGAAATTTGAAGTAAGGACCAAGGTCACAATTTGGTCAATGAATGTGATATAAAGAGCTCGGATGAGCAGGGAAAGAGTGTCAGTGTTTTGAGTAAGATGGGTATTAACATCAGTATCATTTGAGATCGGTGTTCTGTGAGAAAGGCTTTGCATCCCGGTTAGGGACTCCTGATCGCTTTCAGTGTTAGTACAGCCGGTGGGTTGAATGTGCAGACCCGTTTAATTATTCGGAAGATGGTGGGAGCTTGATCCACAAGAATATTGTATAGGTGTGACTTGTAGTCACTTGATTGATTAGAAATTTAAACCAAGTATGAGGATTTTGGTAATATCATTCATTTGAGAATTTATGCCTGGAGGGCACTCTGCTTATTGAGTTATAGACCTGTGAAATATTATTGACTTAGCTTGGCACGGCCAAGATAGAATCAAGGTCGATGGATTGATTTAAATGTGGAAGTGAGCCTTGCGTCAGGTCAGTTGTGTTTCTTCCAGCAATGCGCTCTTTATGGAGGGATAGTCGTGGTCTTATTTCGCGGTTAGTAATTCATGTAAAGATATATTGCGCTGTATGAGTGTGAGACGGCTTGGTAAGTTCCTTATGTGTTGAGGTTCCGCTCAGCGGTGATGTATATGAGCATGATGGCCCTCGAGACTCGGATCTTATATCGCACCTCAATTGTGCTTGAGTTTGTAGCCTATAGCACTATATGTTTCATTGAGTCTGATATCATGCACCTTAGTGTGCGTATGATCGATATTCAGTATTTTGATGTGATAAGCTATTCAGCTAGACATATGACTCCTTGTGTGAGTCTATATTATTGGGATCGGGTGGCACGCCGCCATGGTTATATTGTTGGGACCGGGTGGCACGCCGCCATGGTTATATTGTTGGGACCGGGTGGCACGCCGCCATGGTTATATTGTTGGGATCGGGTGGCACGCCGCCATGGGTATACTGTTGGGATCGGGTTGCACGCCGCAATAGTGTGATATTTATTTCAGTGTCTACAATTGCTTTTATGTGTTCTGTTTCCTATTTTTCTGAGGAGGTCCATGTTAGTGTGAGAGTTGAATAGTTCTCTCTAGTATTCGCCTTCCTTTGTATCACGTACGAATTAGTAGATTACTAGCACATTGTGTTATCTTGTGGGACTTTTGATTATGTCTGATGTGGCTTATCGCCTGAGCAGTTCGTACTGGGTGAGATGAGATTATGTGATTTGGGGTCAGTGCAAACCGATTATATGAAGTATATTATAGAGGAAAGGATCATCCTCTAGTTTAGGACAAGGTAATGGATCCTGTCAGGAGTATATATCCAATGAATTGTTGATTCAGTAGTTGGTTATGGATATCGGCACATCTCATTTCGGATGTTGGAATTAGGCTCTAAGACTTAATTGTTTGAACAAGAGGGAATATCTTCAGATTATATCAGGCCAATGTGCTCAGCCGAGTCCTAGATTTATTGGCCCTTTTGAGATTTTGAGGCGTGTTGGGGAGTTTGCTTATGAGTTGGCCTTACCTCCCATCCTAGCCGGGGTCCATCCCGTGTTTTATGTCTCTATGCTCCGGAGATACCATTGTGACCCGTCGCGTGTGTTGGATTTCACTTCTGTTCAGCTAGACGAGGATCTGTCTTATGTTGAGGAGCCAGTGGCCATTCTAGACAGGCAAGTTAGGAAGCTAAGGTCAAAGAACATCGCTTCAGTAAAGGTTCAGTGGCGAGGTCAGCCGGTCGAGGAGGTGACTTGGGAGACCGAGCATGATATGCGCAACCAATACCCTCATCTCTTCACCACTCCAAGTATGTTTTCTATGCTCGTTCGAGGACGAACGAATCTTTTAAGTGTGGGAAGATGTAACGACCCGGCCGGTCGTTTTAGAAAATTTTGCCCAATCCCTAATTTAACTGTTCCCCTAAGTTCATTCCTGCTATGGTGATTTGCTGGGAGAGTCAGTTCTGAAATTTGGAGCGTTTGGTACACTTAGTCCCTAAATAGAAGCCTTATAATTGAAAAAATGGCCCGTAGCCGGAACAGTGTTAAGACGACCTCGGAATGGAAATCCGATGGTTCCATTAGCTTCGTTAGGTGATTTCGGGGTTGGGAGCGCGATCGGAATGTATTTTTGAGGTCCGTAGCTCAATTAGGCTTGAAATGCCGAAGTTTGAAATTTTTGCGAATCCGAACGATAGGTGAGATTTTGATCCGGGGTCGGAATGGAATTCCGACAATTTCTGTAGCTTCGTTATGTGATTTTGGATATGTCCGCAAATTTTCAGGTCATTTGGACGTCGTTTGATCGAGTTTTGGATCGAATGTTAGTTTCGGAAGTTTTGAAGAAACTTAGGCTTGAATCATTATGTAATTGGTGATTTTGATGTTTAGGATGGTGTTTTTATGATTTGAACAAGTTCGTATCATGTTTTGGAGTATGATGGCGGTTTTCGTTGGGGTCCCGGGGGCCTCGGGATGATTTCGGATGGCCAACGGGTCATTTTTGGAAGTTTTTGGACTGCTGTTCTGGTATCTGATATTGTTCTTCGCGTTCGCGAGGGTCCTACCGCGTTCGCGAAGAAGAATTTGGCCTCTAAGACTTTGTTCTTAGCGTTCGCGATGAAGGTATCGCGTTCGCGAAGAAGGATTTTCCATCAGAGACTTTATTCTTTGCGTTCGCGAACAGTTCCTCGCGTTCGCGAAGAAGGATTTTCTGTCGCACAGGTCCTACTTCGGAAGCTCATATCTTTTTATCTACAAGAAATTTTGAGGTAATTGAAAAACTGAAGTTGTAGCTCTTTGAATCTAGTTTCCAGAAATATATTATAATAGTCATTTGGAATTGTGTGTCAAAAGTTATGACCATTGCAATAGAGGCTGTCCGAGCAAAGTTGGAACATGTATTTTTGGGAGATTGTTCTTCGCGAACGCGATAGACGGACCGCGAACGCGAAGAACAAATACCTGGGCAGCAGAATAAAGTTCAAAATTCGTCTCATTTGCCATTTTTGATGATTTGGAGCTCGGGTAAGGCGATTTTTCGGGAGATTTTTGGAGAAATCAAAAGGGTAAGTACTCTTAACTCAATTTTGGTTGTATAACTCGAATCTATTGCAAGTTTTAGTCTTTAATTTGAGAATTTTTGTTAAAAAGGGTAGAAAATCCTCTTGGATATAATCAAGGATTCGATGGGCCATTTGTGGTCCGATTTGGGTGTTCTTGGTATGGTTAGACTCGTGTTGAGATAAGGAATCCGAAAATGTAACTTTCGTAATTTTTCGAGAAGGCGTACCGAAAGTCGGGTTTTGGCAACTTTGTGGTTTTGGTGTAATTCGATTGTTTTGATTGGGTAATGCCCAATTGGCCTATTTTGATGTGATTATATTGATTTTTATCAGATACTACACTTGTGGAGGCCAACATTCGCGGCAAGAGAGTTGTCTCTTAGCGATTTTGTACCGGAGTCGAGGTAAGTGGCTTGTCTAACCTCGTGTGGGGGAACTTTCACCCCTATGATATTTTGTGATTGTTTAAATGCCTTGTACGCGAGGTGACGGGCGTGTACATGCGCTGGTTGTTGTAACACACACTTTACTTGAATTGTCCGATTAGTGATATTCCTGCTCTTAGCCGATATAAGCGTTACTTTTACCCGGTATTAGTTAGAAAAGCATGATTAGCTAGGATTCAACATGTTTAATTGCCTAGTTGACCTACTTGAAATTCTTGATAAATTGTTGGCACTACCTTCGGTGAAGTTGTAATTAAACATATTATACTCTCCCTGTGTGTTTTCTTTATTTGATGTGTTGGTGGACTGCGGGTTCAATTCCTGGAGATCCTGAGTTATTGGTAGGGGCTGCCGGTTCGATTCCCGGAGATCCTGAGTTATTGGTAGGGACTGCGGGTTCGATTCCCGGAGATCCTGAGTTATTGGTAGGGACTGCGGGTTCGATTCTCGGAGATCCTGAGTTATTGGTAGGGACTGCGGGTTCGATTCTAGTTAAGCATATTATATTTTTCTCTATGCATTTCTTTATTTGTTGTGTTGGTGGACTGCGGGTTCAATTCTCGGATATCCCAGGGCTGTGGGTTCGATTCCCAAAGACCCGGAGTGGTATTGTTTGTGGACTGCAGGTTCGATTCCCGGAGATCCAAGGGCTGCGGGTTCGATTCTTGGAGACCCGGAGTTATTTGATATATTATTGAGATATGGACAGCGGGTTCGATTCCCGGAGACCCAGAGATACTGTTATTGGGACTGCGGGTTAAATTCCCGTAGCTCCTGGATTGTTGATTATAGAGTGGGACTGTGGGTTCAATTCCCACAGGTCCTGGACTTGCTGATTGAGTTTTGTTGAGTTGGTTACTTGTTGTTAGCTTAATCGTAGACGGTTGTGGAAATCACTTTATTGTTATTATTTCAGATTCATTATTATTTAAACTGCTTATTATTGTTATTGTCAGTATGTTATTGTTCTCTCAGTAGGGCCCTGACCTTCCTCGTCACTACTCCATCGAGGTTAGGCTTGGCACTTACTGAGTACCACCGTGGTGTATTCATGCTACTCTTCTGCACACTTTTTGTTGTGCAGATCCAGGTACATCAGGACAGGCTCATACTAAGTGATTCAGCAGCACTTTGGGAGACCTCGAGGTATGATCCGCTACGTCCGCGGATCCGGAGGCCCTCATTCTATTCTGATAGTATTAGTAGATGTTTTCCTTCATTTCGTTGTTAGATACTCTTTACACATAGAGCCACCACAGTTGTATACTCTCTTTTAGTTTGTGTTGCCCGTGGGATTCCGGGTCTTGGAGGTGTTTTATACAGTGTGTTTGACGGGTGTATGTTCCAAGCGGCACGGATTACATTCCTATTTATATCATTTTCCGCTATTTCTTATTTAATGTTCATAAACTGGTATATTCCGCAACGTGTTAGGCTTACCTAGTCGTGGGGACTGGGTGCCGTCATGACATGTTCACGATTGGTGAACTAGGGTCGTGACAGTTGTTGACCTAGAAGTATTCGAATGTGCTCTTTTGTCTGAACACCTAGAAGTTTCCTTCGTCCTTCTTCTTCTTCATGAGAGAGACCACCTCCCATAGCTGCCATTTGCAATTTCTTCTCAACATGGTGTTCATCGAGCATTTTGGTCTTCGAGTATAGTATTCTGCCATTGGGCTCGAGCACGACCCATATCGAGTTTGTTCCTCGATGCGACCCCTCGAGCTACAAAATCGGGGACACAAAATTTTACCTTATATAAATTGGAACGCCTTTCCTCAATTAACTTAATCCAAGCGAGACAAGCTGGAATAAATTAAAAATTAGCTACAGTATTTGAATGTTGATGATAATTTTAATAAATAAAAGAAACAGAGAATCGCGTTATTTTTTGATATATAGTGGTTGATGCGTAACTTTTGTTTCTTTGTTTGGTTTCTCTTTTCTGCAATTATCCTCAAACATAATTTGATAAGGTTCATTCCGTCGAGAAAGAAATACCTAAAAAGAATATTGTCCATCACGTAAAAGGGACTTCTAACTACCGTGCTTAATCAAGAGAAGAAATTGCGTTATATTTCTGGTTTCTCACTTTAATTTCTAATTTATGGTTTATCACTTTAATTTCTAATTCAGAAATTAATTTCTTATTTAGAAATAGCTCGATAGAGCTGGTGTTGCTTCACCTCATTCATATCTGGAATTCGGCACTTTCTGCTCTTTTTAGTTTTTGGATCAATCGCCTAAACTAATTGAACTCTCTTGTCCTATTTTCAATATATATATATATATATATATATATATATATATATATATATATAGGTTTATCGTCCAATTTGTGGTATTGACATTATGCCCTTGACTAATTTGGATTTTCATCGCATAAGGCTATTAAAGGTTGAAACAATTCCTTTCAAGAATTTTTCTTTTCCATTCTAATACCCAAACCTAAGAGTTGTGGGTAAGAGTGAATGAATTCTATATATTCCACCATAATCTTTTGTGGTAAATAAAAAAGTTAAAATCAAATGATTCACGGCGAATGTAGCCTTTCACCTACAAATTCAATTGAACCCATAATTTTTGATATGGAGTATGCATTTATATATAAAAACCTATTAAAATTTTGGAACATTAGATTTGAACCCATAATTTAAACAGTACAATGAGTGCTATGCTAAAAATCTTAAAAGTTGAACCCAGTAAATTTAAATCATAGATCCGTTTCCGAACTCAGCATCGGACTTAACAGATATCATCAACTAGCTAGACCAGTTGCTAATATAAATCTCAGCATCATCCATGCCTACATTATATATGATTATTTGCCTTATCTACACAATATATTGAGATCAAAATGGCAAATATGCTTGTTTCAAGCTGGGCTAAGAATGTTGACAAAATTCCTGAAAATTATGTAATGCCACCTGATAAAAGACCTGGTGAACTTGTCTCAGTTGGTAGCAACATCCCAGTGATTGATCTCGCAAAATCATCCAATCATGCTGGTTTAGTCCAAGAAATACTAAAAGCTAGTCAGGAATTTGGTTTATTTCAGGTTTGTAAGTCGAATATAAGTACAAAATCATTCTTCCCTTATTCTAATGAATTGCTAATAAATTAAAAACGTTTTGATTTCAATTACTACCAAACATACATCAGGTTATAAACCATGGACTATCGGAGAAGCTGATGGATGATGTAATGGATTTATTTAAAGAGTTATTCGACATGTCTGCTGAGGAGAAGGAAAACTTTTGCTCTAAGGTTTCAAATACGAGCTGCAAATTATATGGAAGTGGGATGAATTACGCCGTCGACGAAGAGGTCCATTATTGGAAAGATCTTCTCATACAGCCCGTGTTTCCCATACAAGAACAGAGACAACCTTGGCTTGACAAACCAGCTAGATACAGGCGTGTAACATGCCATGTCCATATTTTCTTTCACTTAAAATGATGACAGAACTAGAATGCATTATTAGTTATAGCTAATCCGATATACAAGGTTTGGTTATTTTGGCCTATGCACTTCGATAGACATGACTCAGGTTTCAAGAATCACAAACCAATTAGGTAATTCATTTCATATGCACTAGACACAAAATTTAAAAATATCTAAAAGTACTCTTGAATCTTGTGATCTACAACGTGCCAGTCCATTGAGCAAATCCCATGTTGCTAAAGAGTATAATATAAAATGAAAGTAGTGAAAGAGTAAATTTCTATGTACAGGGAGCTAGTTGAAACATACTCAGCAGAAATGAGGACTTTGAGCAATAGGATCGTGGAACTGATAGGTAAAGGACTGGGACTAGAAGAAGGATATTTTAGGAAGGAGTTGAGTGAAAGACAGGCGCTGATCGTGAATCATTATCCCCCTTGTCCAGACCCAAGTTCAGCCATGGGTTCACCTCCTCACTGTGACCCTAACCTCATAACTTTCCTTCAGTAGAAAGTTTATGGACTTCAAATCTTCAAAGATGGTAAATGGATTGGGGTTCATCCTCTTCCTTATGCATTTGTTGTCATCATTGGTTACCAGCTGGAGGTATATTAATTAATAATCTAGTAAATGATGTAAGTGACATGCTATCATAGGTTAAACTACACTAATAGTAAATATTTATTACATTATCAGTGTATGACTTAGTTCCTTGTAATCTACTCATGCCTCGTCCTGTTTGATGTTTCCGAATTTAAATGCAGATTATAAGCAACAATATGCTAGTAGCTGGCGAACACCGTGCAGTTACGAATTCAGAAAGTGGTCGGACTTCAATAGGGACTTTTGTTGCTCCTGCTGGAGATTGCATAGTGGAGCCAACAAAGGCTCATGTCAATGGTGGCAGTCCTGCACTTTTCCGAGCCTTCAAATATCAGGAGTTCCTTGATGACTTTGTGGCCAAAAAGGATTCTCATAAGACATTAGAGGCGTTCAAGATTAATTGCTAAATAAATGGACAAGGCTTCTCTAATGAAGTATTCTATTTTAGGCTTTTAGAAATGTCCTCATATGCAATATGATGCTTAATTAATATTGGAAGTACGTACTACTCCGATGCAGTTTATGAAATTATATCTGTTTCTAAGAAAATTATATAACTTTTTCTTTCCTTTTTAATTTTAATTAATGAGAAATTTTTATAGCCACACAAATGTTATGTCCTGCAACTTTCAAAAGTTTTTATTTTTTTCTTACACTACATACTGCTTCACACTTTATCACATAGATAGGAACGAAGAGAATAATAACTTCTGAAGAAAACAAAAAGGATAATGCTTCTCTTGAAACTTTTGAATGCCTTTTTTTTTTCTTTTTTTTTTTCTGGTATGTGATCATAGATTATTTTTGTTCCAACTTCAACTCTTAAACTTTTAATTAAAATTTGTGAAAAGATTTGTGTTAAAGTATGGTCACTGATGTGAACACATTTCAAATAGTCCATAAGTGAAACAAATGCTCATAAGTGTATTCATTTTTTAACAAAGCTAGCTCCTAAGGGCATTCAATAGTTACACATACAGATAGCATGAGACTTGTTTCCATCTTCCAATCACTCGATAAAATTACATCAAACTTAGCATAGAGATGTCAAAAGTCTTGTAATGTATTCTATACTTGTTTAACCAAAACTATATCTTTTGGTCAAAGATTAATTTTAGAAGAAAACAGGCTTTTGATAATCAAGTTTTGTCTCACTTTCTTAGTGGTATCAAAGGAAAATAACAAAAATAAATAATAAAATAATTAATTGTAAAGTCAATATAGTGAATTTAGAGAAAAGTAGAAAAGTAAAGTGAATATATTCTAATATTATCTTAGATGTCCTTACAAGTGAAATTCTCTCCTCTTATATAGAGGTTTACACATAGAATGTTTCCTTCCATGCTAGCGCGCAACGGCTGAAAAGCCGTTGTTGCTTGTAGGATAAATTATTATGAGTTTTAATGGTATTAATGACATGTTATACTTGTTAATCGTAACTGTCTACGAAGATTCTATAACGATTCTGATTCCCCTCCTCATTAATTGAAGGTTCATGAATCTTCCATTTTTACTGTCTTGATTTAGTCTTTGCCAACTGTTAGGGTCGGTACTATATCGTGGGTGTTTCCCTCCCGTGTCTTTTCTCATTCTATCAAATAAGACTGCCACGTGTCCCTATATTATTGCTCTTATGTGTTATGCCATGTCAGCAGTCAAATATTCCACGTGTAGCTCTTTTTCACCACCAATATAGATAGTCCGTTCCCCTAACTTTCTTGAATATTCTCTACTGAATATTCTAGAAAGTGGGAGGTTTTTATGGCGGGAATTCTCTGCCGCCGTTTTCGAATATAATCATATTTTTTTCTGAACTGATGTGACATTCATCACTTTTATTAAAGGATCATACCACGTGGCTTTTAACAACTGGTCCTTCAGTTCTTCAGCATTTTTTAGGGTTTTCCTGCAACCGCATTAGTCACGAAGTGACGGTTCCATTATGACGCTTCCTAATAACCTCAATAGTCGTGTCTTCCTATAAATACTTAACCCCTTTTTTGATTTTCTAAAGCTTTTCCTTCTTTGTCTTCTTGTCATAGTTCGTTCCGCATCTTTTTCTTGTGTTTCTCTAGTTAATCACGATTTCATCAAATCTTGATCCTCGCAAAGTAGTAATTATTGATGAACTTTCCCCTTTAACTGCCCTTGTTAGGAGTAGAAAAGTTAGTAGATTACATGGCCTCGGTTCTATTTATAACCATGTTCCTCCTCTCAAGGTAGCGCTGCCAAACCATCTTTTTCTATATCTAGGGCTTCTGCAACCCAAAGATCTTCTTATATTCTAAAGATACCGTTTTAATCGAAGCCCTTCGTGAACCCACTGTTGATGAAATTGTCCCTCAAGAGATATCATTTGCGACTGATATTGAATCTATGAAGAGTCAAGTCTCTTCCATGGCTACTTCCCTTGATCGTGCTGATCGTTACCCAACTCTGATTACCACTGGACTTCATGCTCTGATTCGGAGAGAATGTAATTGGAAACCCGACTTCTCAATTTTAATCCCTGATTTTAACCAATGAATAACTTCATACCAAACTGCCTATTCCTTCGTTTATACATATCCTTTCACCTTAGTCTTTAAACCTCCTATTGAACCGGTAATCATTGAGTTTTGTTGTTACTCCAATATGTGTTTGGGACAAATTAGTCCTATTATTTGGAGAGTTGTTGTATACCTTTGTTATTTATCAAACTTGGCTTTTATGCCTTTTACTTTTTATTACTTTCTCCATCTCTACTCTCCCAAACTATTTCATGACAGAGTTTTTACCCTTGTGTCCAAAACTAAGGGTATTAGTAAGTGACATGCTATCGTAGGTTAAATTACACTGATATTATAAGATATTTATTACATTATTAGTATATAACTTAGTTCCCTGTAATCAACTCATGCCTCATCCTGTTTGATATTTACGAATTTGAATGCAGATTATAAACAACAACAAGCTAGTTGCTGGCGAACACCATGCAGTTACGAATTCAGAAAGTGGTCGGACTTCAATAGGGACTTTTGTTCCTCATGTTGGAGATTGCATAGTGGAGCCAATAACAGCTCTTGTCAATGGTGGCAATCCTGTACTTTTTCGGTCTTTCAAATATCAGGAGTTTCTTGATGACTTTGTGGCCAAAAAGGATTCTTAGAAGACATTAGAGGCGTTTAACATTAATTGCTAAATAAATGGACAAACCTTCTCTAATGAAGTATTCTATTTCAGTCTTTTAGAAATGTCCCCATATGCAATATGATGCTTAATAATACTGGAAGTACGTACTACTCCCTTCGATGCAGTTTATGAAACTATATCCGTTTTAAAGAAAATTATGTATTAATTAACTTTTACTTTCCCTTTTAATTTTAATGAAAAGTTTTTATAGTCACACAAATTTTATATGTTTTTATTTTTTTCTTAAACTCCGTGTTGTTTCATACTATATATATCACATAAATAGGAACGGAGTGAATAATATCTTTTGAAGAAAGCAAAAAACGATAATGATTTCTCTTGAAACTTTTGATTGGAAATCAAGTTTTAGCCATTGCTTAGTTAAGCCTTTTCTTTTTTCTGGTACGTGATCATGGATTATTACGGTTCCAACTTCAACTCTTAAACTTTCAATTAGAATATGTTAAAAGATATGGGTTATAATACGGCCATTTATGTGAAACCTGTTGAAAGATGTGGATATAGTAAACTATAGTTAGCTAAGGGGGTTAAAAAAGTGAGTTAATTAATTTTATTAATATGATTAGTTAGGAAGGTAGTTAGAAGGTTAGCATCTTATTATCTATATAAGTACACTATACATACTCTTATAAATACACGAGATTCATTTTCTTTTTTTACAATGAAAGAATTATTCTATTATCTTCCTTAGTCTTCTCTCCAAGCTAAACCTTCATCTACGAACGGAGCTTAGTTCCTCGCTCATCTGTGTGTGTATGTATGTTACTGTAATTCAGCTGAAGTGTCTGAAGGTAACAACACCTCTGAGCTAGGGTTTTGTTCCATTTGACCTCTTAAAAGGCTTTATCAATGGCGATATGACACGAAACAAATGAGAGCACTTCTAGACATGCGAATGTACCAGTTGCACCTACTAGTTTCCCCACGATTGATCACAATCATCCTCTATTTCTTCAACCGACAAATACTACAGGTAGTTCACTCATTTCTCTTCAGCTAACTGGCTCAGATAACTATACATTGTGTAGTCGATCTATGTGCACTGGTCTGTTAGGTAAAAGTAAATTAGGATTTGTGGATGATAGATATCCAAAATCTAAGTTTGAGCCTAAATTTCATGAGCAATAGGTAAAGGTAAATGCTATAGTACTCTCTTGGATTATGAATGTTGTACGTCCAGGACTGTTGAGTACTATAGTGTATGCTCTGAATGCTCACAAGGTATGGGAAAATCTGAAGGAGAGATTTGACAAAGTGAATGGATCTAGGGTTCTATACCTGCATAGAGAGATCCATACACTAACACAACGAATAATGAATATAGCTCACTATTTATCTAAACTAAGAGATCTATGGGATGAGTTTGATGCACTCATGCCTTGTCCTAGTTGTCCCTGCTCAAAGTCAAAATAACATGTTGAGCATTTTGAGTGTCATAGGTTACTTCAGTTCCTTATGGGACTGAATGACTCTTACTCTCAAGCTCGAAGCTAAATAATGATGACAATACCAGTGCCTAGTATTAACAAGGCATATTCTTTTCTTATGGATCTGGAAAGTCAGAGGAATCTGGCAAACTTCACTCAAATGGTGCAAGTGACAAACGTTGGTGATAGTACTGCTATCTATGGCAACAAAAATCCTAATCATTGCACTGGATAGTTCAGAGCTCATAAGAAGAAACTAATTTGTGATTACTGTAACTACAAAGGTCACACCAACAAACTGTTACAAACTAATAGGATATCCTCAAGACTTCAAGTCCAATTTTAAGACAAAGAAGATGGGAGCAACTCAGGATCATATGCTAATCATCTCAATACCAATTACAGTCCTACTATGCAAAATGCTCATATGCAGATGCAATTTTGAGGTTTGCAGTGAAGAGGAGAAGGAGTAACAAGTGGGCTCTCTATTACACCTGGTTTACAGCCTCAACAAATGCTATACCAACTGCAGTTCAGACTCAGCAACAAGCAGCTCCCTACTTTACGTCGGAGCAATATCAGCAGATAGTGTAATTTCTTAAAAGGGAGCAGCTGAAGGTCCTTCTTCCAGAGCTGCAAATGCAGGAAACTACAAGTAAATTGATAGCTTTATTATCAAATCATTCAAATCACAATTAGATAATAGACTCTGGAGCTTCAAACCATATGTCATCCACGTTAGGGATGTTAAGTTCATGTCAGTCAGTTTCTCATCAAAAGGAAAGTAATGTTCACCTGCCAAAATGAGATGTTGCCTCTATTACACATATACGACAAGCAGGTGTGTTTGACTATCAGGATATCAACAATGTACTGTGCATTCCAAAGTTTAAATATAATCTATTGTCTGTGTCTAAATTGGCCAAAGAGTTGCAGTATCTTGTGGCATTTTTACCTGACTTCTGTATCTTCCAGGATCTCTATAGTGGTCAGGTGAAGGCGATTGGTAAGGAGGACAAGGGATTGTACCTACTGCAAGGAAATTTATTAGTAGGTCGTATATTCAATCATGATCTAGCTAAACAAAGGAATAAAACTTTGCAACAAGTATCTGAGGTGAAATTTGTACATAATTCTACTATGTTTGAGAATAAGTTTGCTTGTATGGCTAGTGAACACTCTGAATCTAGTGTACTTGGCATAGAAGATTAGGCCGTGCACCTATATATGTAATCAATAAGTAAATAACTCTAATCAATTTGAAAGACTGTCACACACACCGTACAGTATGTCCTTTAGCCAAGAAAAAAAAAGTTACCTTACAAGCTAAGTACTACTACTTCTAAGGATGTTTTTGAACTAATTCATTGTGATGTATGGGGGCCACACAGAGTACCTACATTTGACTGTAAAAGGTTCTTTGTTACCATTGCACATGACTTCTCTAGATTTACCTGGGCTTTCTTACTTGTCTCTAAGTCTGATACAATGGCTGTTCTTGACGATTTCCATACAAAGGTGAAAAATGTATTTTCTACAATAGTTAAGAACATTAGAAATGATAAAATAATGGTAGTGAATTCATTAATCAAGAAGTTCACAGTTTATTGTCATCCATGGGTATTATTCATTATAGTACTTGAACTTATACACCTCAAGAAAATGGGGTTGCTGAGAGGAGACATAAGACAATCATAGAAATGGCCAGAGCTCTGAGGTTTCAAGCTGCTGTTCCTTTGAAATTCCGAGGAGATTGTGTATCTACAGATTTTTACTTGCTTAATATGCTTCCCTCAAGAGTTATTAGTGGAAAGCTTTTGAGATGCTTTATTTGCATGCTCCATCTCTCTCACATCTCTATTTGGTTGTTTGTGCTATGTTACTTCACCCAAGGAGCTGGACAAATATGCCTCCAGAGTAGTACCTGGTGCATTTCTAGGCTATTCTTCAACTTAGAAAGGCTATAAGGTCATTGATCTTCATTCAAAAACCTTTATTATAAGTAGAAATGTGGTGTTTAAAGAAGACATTATTCCCTTCAAACGCCTACAAACCACTGGCACACCTATTTTTCCTGTCCTAAATCTGCTTCTTATGGTCACTCAAATACATCCTATACCTGAACTCTCTGATATTCCTTTTACACATATGTCATCTTAGATCCCACCCATTGATACCTTCCCACCAGATTTTCAACCTTCAGAGAAACTCCTTCTTTAGGTTCTTCACATTCTCCTTTAATAGTGGAAACCTATCACGACCCCAACTCCGATCGTGATGACGCCCAACATAATGCTATGCAAGCTCGACCAATTTAGCACCCTCAATCCCTCATATAGAGTTCTTTACCATTTAACATGCTTTAAATATAAAATTAACATGAATAGATATCTGCAATAGAATATAAAATGTGCGGAAATCAAGGTAACATCACTACATAGCCAACCGATCTAGTGTCACGAGTCAAGAGCCTCCATACAAGTCTAAGAAACAACCTTAACAAGAGATAGTCTAAAATACTGAAAGTAAATAGGATAGAGGAAGAAATCGAGTGTGTGAACGCCATGCAACTACCTCGATGACTCTGGTGAAATCTAGACAGCAAAAATAGCTCGAACTACACCTCAAGGATACCTGTATCTGCACACACGGTGCAGGGAGTAATGTGAGTATTCCGACCAGTAAGTAATAATAATAAATAATGACTGACGGAAAGAAATCTCGTAAAAGCACTAAGTAGTTCTATATAAAAGCAGTAAGAACATTTAAACAACAACTAAATGAATAAATCAGGAAAAATCCTTTAAAACAGTACTCAACTGTGACGATCCGGCCCGTCGTCATGGGAATTACCACCCCGTTATGTTGAAATTGTATGTTTTATGCTTTTATATCAGTGTTAAAGTCTATCGGGTGAGTTAGGGGTGAATTGGATTGAAAATGAGGCATATAGCCTTTGTGAAGGAAACTTGAATAAGGAAAGTCAACCCGGAGTTGACTATTTGGTTAGAGGGCTCGGAATCGGATTCTGATGATTCGGTTAGTTCCGGGAGGTGATTTGTGACTTAGGGGAGCGATCGGAATTGAATTTGGAGGCCCGGTGTAGAAATAGGCTTGAATTGGCTAAGGTTGAATTTTGGCGAAATCCGAACGGTAGGTGAGATTTTGATCCAGGAGTCGGAATGGAATTCCGACAGTTGCAGTAGCTCCGTTAGGTGATTTTGGATGTGCCTGCAAAATTTCAGGTCATTCGGACGTCGTTTGGTCGGGTTTTTGATTGAATGTGCAATTTGGAATGTTTTAAGGAATTTAGGCTTGAATTCGATGCGAATTATGGGTTTTGATGTTGTTAGACGTGTTTTGAGGATTGGAGAAAGTTCGAATAAGGTATTAAGATGTGTTGGTATGTTTGGATGAGGTCCCGGGGGCCTCGGGGTGTTTTCGGATGGTTAAACGGGATAAAATTGTGGAAAAATTGCAGGTTGGGATCCTGCTTCTGTTGTTTCCGCTCCTGCGGAATTTTGGACGCAGGAGCGTGTCCGCAGAAGCGGACGAGATGCGCAGGAGCGGGTGGTTACGCAGAAGCGGAAGCCTTTCCGCTGAAGCGGGGTCGCTGGTGCGAGCCAGTGATCGCAGAAGCGGACGGGGAGAAAATGGGCATGGTCCGCGAGCGGACATTTGACCGTTTGGACGAGACCGCGAGGCGGTCAATGATGCGCAGAGGCGGATGTGTCCGCGGAAGCGGAAGTTTCTTCGCAGAAGCGGGCCCGCTTGAGCGGCCCTTTGCTCGCAGAAGCGGAAATGGCCGGCCGGGCCTGGAACCGCTGAAGCGACGCTTTGGTCGCGGATACGGGCTCGTAGGAGCGGAAAATATTCCGCGGAAGCGAAAATCGCTGTAAGTAAGTGTATCAGGAGTTAGAAAAATTTCAGAACATTTCACACATTTTGGGTCTCGGCTTTAGAGGCGATTTGGGCGATTTTGAAGAGAAATTCAAGGGAAATCATCAGGTAATCAACTATGGACTTAAACTATGATTAGTAGTGATAATATTATGCAATTATATCATGAAAATGGAGGAATTTGGGGTAATTTATGGAGGATTTAGCCCCTATGCTTGAACTTTAGAAAATCAAGGTTTTGAATGGGCAAATGGAGTCCGAATTTGGTAAAATTGATATGCTTAGACTCGTATTGAGATGAGGGTTCCGAATATGTGACTTTCGTGATTTTTCAATAAGCGTACCGAAAGTCGGGTTTTGACAACTTTGGGAATTTTGATGTAAATTGAGTTGTATTGATTGGGTGTCGTCCCATTGGCCTAATTTGTTGTGTTTCTACTGTATTTGATCGGATTCTACGCGTGCGGAGCTTGATTCTCGTGGCAAGGGCATTGCGGAGTAGTCGTCGCGCCGTATTGAGGTGAGTAATAGATGTGGGTGATGACCGGCGGGTTCGAAACCCCGGTATACCACTTTGTGACGCTGTATAGCGGCGAGACACGCACACTCTTGAGAGTGCGGGGTCGATCATGAACTGGAGACTATATATTAGTCCGACCTGTTGATACCGTATTATTGGCTATTCTCGAGCCGTCGAACCTCCTTCTCGGATGGTTGTATATATACATATTGTGATAATGGCCACTCTTGAGCCAAGGAACCCCCTTCTTGGGCGGTTGAGTATACATGTGGGCCGTGAGCCAGTTATTGGATCCCGCGAGGATCGTTATCATTGTCTTATCATATAGACATGCTAGTTTACTACTAGTCCGCAGCTATTTTTGTTATTATGCCAATTCCAATCTCTGGAACTTGACATTACTGTTTTCCAACTGAAAAATGATAAAAGAGTTTTCAAAAACTATTTTGAGCCTGCGAGGCTGTATCTGCATATTAGCTGACTAGTAGTGGATCGGGCTGCACGCCGCAGCAGGATATATGTTGGATCGGACTGCACGCCGCGAGAATATCTCTATGAGATGTGCTTGGGCTGTAGGAGCCCCTCTGGAGTCTGAACCCCCACAGTGAGCACGGGTACCCAAAATTGGAGTCGGGCTACGCGCCGTAGCGGTCATATCATGCATTGCATCGCATTTAGCTACATCTGCTAGCTGTTATGCTATTTATTGGTATTTGTTGGTACAGGTACAGTGAAGATTAATTCTATGACAGGGTAGCTGATTATAGCTTTACATAGTGCTTTATTGCGGATTTCTTATCTGCGTTGTCTTACCCTTGTTTATTACCACTGAGTCTGACAGTACTCATTTTACTCCCCGCACCTTGTGTGCAGATCCAGGTACCTCTCAGCAGTGATCCAGTAGCTGTGCGAGGCGACATCCGTGGGATATACGAGGTAGCTGCAGAGTCCGCAGGACCCGATATTCCTTCCTACTGTCTTTTGATTTTGTATTGATATTTCTTTCCGCACTTGGTATCTTGTAAACCTTTATACACTCATGTTCAGTAGAGGCTCATGAATCTTGACCCTTGGTCTATGGGAGTTGATGTATTACGGGACTTGGTTCCCCGTTTTCGTTACATATATCGCTGTTATTTTCTTGAATTAATTTGCTTAAATGGGTTAAAGAGAGCTTCTAGCTCCGTGGTTGATATGGATTGGTCAGGCTGGCTTAGCAATGTGCTGGGCGCCATCACGACCGGATTTGGGGTCGTGACATCAACTCATTTACTTCTCACAATAACCGAAATCATAAATATACCACTACGTGGTGCAGCTGGATCCGTATATCGCTGTGGCGCATAACTCGATCCAATAAGAATAGTCTACTACGTTCACTGGGGGTGAACATACTCCGGAGTGGCTCCTACAGCCCAAGCGCTATACTGCTCTGGAGTGCAACCTGATCCGTAAACATATATTGCTCTGGCGTGCAACCCGATCCATATAATATACTGTTGTGGCATGCAACCCGATCCATATAAGTATATTGTTGCGGCGTGCAGCCCGATCCATGTATATATATACACACACACACACATACACCTTGTTGTAGTGTGTAGCTCGATCCATAACATATTAGTCATCCTCATTATTGGGTTCTCAACCCCTCTCAGTCAATATAAACTTTGCTCCACGGGCATTCTAAGATAAGATAGGGATCACATCCCACATGTTACTCTCATTTTGATTTAGCTATTTCCAAAGTCGGTTCATATTATATTAAACAGTTAGAAATATGATTGAGGGTATTATTGCTAACAAGTAAAGTAAGGTCAATCAGTACAAATACCTCTAAGGGTTTTACAGGTCGGCACAAGGCCACAAACATGGCAACTAGCCAAGACTATAATGAAATTAGTTAAGTCTCAGTAAAAAATACAGTAGAAACATTCATCAGGATAGACCAAGTCCAAATCCCCAATAGTAATGGACCCCACGCTCAACATACAACGTGTGTCTCACCTCAATATAGCACTACGTTGTGCAAATCCGGGGTTTGAAACCCTCAAGACATCATTTATAAACATTACTCACTTCAAGCCAACCAAAATCCTAGCTCGCTATGCCCTTGCCTCACAAATCAACCTCCTCGCACGTAAAATCTGGGCCAAACCACAAAGAATACATTACAATAGGCTAAGGGAATATAACCCAATCGAAAAGACTCAAAAATATCAAAATTCACGAAATTGGCAAAACCCGAGCCCTATTCTAAAAAAATCAGAAAATTAACATCACGAGATTTCTTATCTCTCCACGAATCTATACATATCAAAATTACCAAAATTAAAGTCCATTTGACCCGTCAAATTCAACTTTGAAATACCAAATTCGCAAGCCCTAGCTTTACCCTCTTTTGATGAATTTTCACAAATTTCTGTGTTAATTCTACCATTAAATCACGTATTTAGGCCAAGGAACTCACCTCCAATCACACCTAGATGAAATCCCCCTTCAATTTCCGTCCAAGAGCTCTGAAGGACGATAAAAAATGGTAGAAATGAACATAAGCTCGTGGAACAAAATGAGCTTTAAAATTCTTCTCTGAATAGTGATTTTCGCATCTGCGGTCCTTTACCGCATTTGCTGCTACCGCTTCTGTATACCTCCGCTTCTGCGGATCATAACTAAGTCCACGACCTTTTCTGCGGTCATCTCTCTGCATTTACGGATCCCGCTTCTGCGGATACTTGTTCGCTTTTGCAGAAATACCAAGGCCACGACAATTCGCTCTTGCGACTCATCTACCGCATATGTGGCATCGCAGATACTGCCCCAAGCCACCTATGGAAACAAAACCCTTCCAAGAATTTGCACCTGCGCAACCGCATCTGCGATTCCTTTTTTGCGGATGCGAAAATACCAGAAACTACATACACCAGCAATCTCATAAGTCCAAAATTAATTCCGATGGCCATCCGAATTCACCCCGAGGCCTCCGGGACCTCAACCAAAAGGGCCAACCCATCCTAAAATATCATTCAAACTTTCTCCAATCCTCAAAACACCACAAATAACACCAAAAACCTCTAATAACATCGGATTTAAGCCTAAGTTCTTCCAAAACATCCGAATTATTCATTTGATCAAAAACCCAACCAAAACACCTTCGAATGATCTGACATTTTGTACACACATCCAAAATGACCTAAAGAAGCTACAATAACTCTTGAATCCGATTCCAAACCTCGGATCAAAATCTCACCTATCAACCATAATTCACCAAAATACTAACTTCGTCAATTCAAGTCTAATTCTACACCGGACCTCCAAAATAAATTCTGGTCACACTCCTAAGTCACAAATCATCCCCCAAAGCTAAAAAAATACCGGAAATAACATCCGAGCCCTGTAACTCACATGACAACATTCGGTTGAGTTTTTCCAATACAAACCTTAAAGAGACTCTATGTCTCACTTCCATACAAAACTAATCCAAATCGACTCATTCACTTAAGAATCTTATAATAAAATATAAGGAAGTAGAAAATGGGGGAAATGGGGCAGTAACTCACGTGACGACGGGCCGGGTCATCTCATCCTCCCCAACTAAAACAAACGCTCGTCCTCGAGCGGGTCAAGAAACATGCCTAAAGTCTTAAACAGGTGAGGATATCTACTCCCCATCTTTCGCCCAGTCTCCCAAGTAGCCTCCTCTATGGGCCGACCTCAACACTGCACCTTTATCGAAGCTATATCCTTTGATCTCAACTTTCAAACCTGATGACCCAAAATAGCCACTAGCTCCACATCATAGGTCAAATTATTATCCAACTGAATAGAGTTGAAATCCAATACATGAGACAGATCCCCAACATACTTTCGGAGCATAGATACGTGAAATACCGGATGCACGCCTGACAAGCTGGGTGGTAAGTCAAGCTCATAAGCCACCTCCCCAATCCTCCTAAGTACCTCAAAAGATCTAATAAACAGCGGACTCAGCTTCCCTTTCTTTCCAAACCGCATGACACCCTTCATGGGTGAAACCTTTAGTAAGACCTTCTTACCCACCATATATGACACATCCCAAACCTTTCGGTCCGCATAACTCTTTTGATACGACTGTGCCATACGAAGCCTCCCCTAAATCAGCTTCACCTTCTCTAAGGCATCCTGAACCATCTTTGTCCCCAATAACCTAGCCTCGCCGGGTTCGAACCATCCAACCATAGATCTACCTGCTACCCAAACAACGCCTCATACAAAGCCATCTGAATGATCGATTGCTAATTGTTGTTGTAGGCAAACTCGGCAAGCGGAAAAAACTCAATCCAAGAACCCCCAAAATCAGTAACACATGCATGTAACATGTCCTCCATTATCTTAATAGTACGTTCGAACTGCTCGTCCGTCTAAGGATGAAAAGATCTGCTCAGCTCTACCTGTGTACCCAACTCCCACTAAAAGGTCTTCTAGAGCTGAGAAGTGAACTGAGTACCCCTATCTGAAATAATAGACACTAGAACCCCATGCAATCGGACAATTTCCTGGATAAAGATCCTTGCCAGCCGCTTCGAAGAATAGGTAGTACATACTGAAATGAAGTGTGTAGACTTGGTCGGCCGATCCACAATCACCCAAATCGAATCGAACTTCTTCAAAGTATGAGGGGGACCACTCACAAAATCCATAGTAATCCTTTCCCACTTCCACTCTGGAATAATCATCTGCTGAAGTACACCGCCTGACCTCTGATGCTCGTACTTTACCTGCTGACAGTTGAGACACCGAGCTAAAAACCCAACTATATCCTTCTTCATCATTTGCCACCAATAGGGTTGCCTTAAATCCTGATACATCTTTGCAGCACCCGGATGAATAGAATACCGCGAGCTGTGGGCCTCCTCCAATATCAACTCCAGAAGCCCATCCATATTGGGCACACAAATTTGGCCCTGCATCCTCAACACGCCATCATCACCAATGGTCATATCCCTGGCATCACCATGATGAACCCTTTCGTTAAGGACAAGCAAATGTGGATCATCATACTGGCGCTCTCTGATGCGATCATACAAGGAAGACCAAGAAACCACACAAGCCAACACCCGACTATGCTCCGAAATATCTAATCTCACCATCCGATTGGCCAAAGCCTGGACATCAACTATAAAGGGCCTCTCCCCAACTAGAATATATGCCAAACTCCCGACACTTATCGTATTTCGGCTCAAAGGATCGGCCACTACATTGGCCTTCTTCGGGTGATATAGAATGGTAATATCATAATACTTGTGTAACTCTAGCCACCTCCGCTACCTCAAATTAAGATCCTTTTGCTTGAATAGATGCTGAATATTGCAATGATTAGTTAATACCTCTCATGATAAGTCATACAAGTAGTGCCTCCAAATCTTCAAAGCATAAACTATAGAAGCCAACTCCAAATCATATACAGGGTAGTTCTTCTCGTGGGGCTTTAACTGGCAAGAAACATATGCTCTTGCAACAATAAATATCTGATCCCAACTCTCAAAGCATCACAATATATTGTGTAAGAACCTAAAGCTGATGGCAAAACTAAAATTGAAGCCGTGGTCAAAGCTGTCTTGAGCTTCTGAAAGCTCTCCTCGCACTCGTCCGACCATACAAATGGAGCATCCTTCTGAGTCAACTTGGTAAAGAGCAATGCAATAGAGGAAAATTCCAAAACAAACCGGTGATAATAACCTGCCAAACCAAGGACGCTACAAATCTCCGTTGCAAAGGTCGGCCTAGGCCAACTCTGAACCGCCTCTATCTTCTTCGGATCGACCTGAATACCCTCACTGGATACCACATGCCCCAAGAAAGCTACTGAGCTGATTCAAAACTCACACTTGGAGAACTTTGCATAAAGCTTCTCCTCCCTCAATCTCTGCAATACAACTTATAAATGTTGTGCGTGCTCCCCTAGCTATGCGAGTACACCAGCATATCATCAATAAAAACAATAACAAATGAATCCAGATACAGCCGAAACACACTATTTATCAAATGCATGAATGTTGTTGGGGCATTAGTCAGCCCAAAGGATATAATAAGAAACTCATAGTGCCCATATCTAGTCCTGAAAGCAGTCTTCATAATATTCAAATCCCTGATCTTCAACTGGTGATAGCCCAAATGGAGGTCAATCTTGTAGAACACCCTTGCTCCATAAAGCTGGTCAAATAAATCATCAATATGAGGTAGGGGTACTTGTTGTTCACAATTACTTTGTTTAATTTCCTGTTGTCAATGCACATACTCATGGTGCCATCTTTCTTCTTCACAAACAGAATCGGTGCACCCCACAGTGACACACTCGGCCAAATGAACCCCTTATCTAGGAGTTCCTGAAGCTGATCCTTTAATTCTTTCAACTCTGATAGTGCCATAAGATATGGCGGAATGGAAATGGGCTGAGTGCACAACACCAGGTCAATACCAAAATCAATTTCCCTATCCGGCGGCATGCCCGATAGGTTTGTAGGAAACACATCTGGAAACTCCCTCACAATAGGGATAGAATCAATGCTAGGAGTCTCGGCTCCCATATTCCTCACGAATGCCAAATTTGAGAGACAACCCTTCCCAACCATATGTTGGGTCTTTAGAAATAAGATCACCCTACTAGGAACACAGTCAGTCACGCCACGCCATGCCACTCGATCCTCGGAATACCCGGTATAGCCAAGGTGACTGTCTTAGCATGATAGTCTAGAATAGCATGACATGGAGATAGCTAGTCCATGCCGAAAATAACATCAAAATCTACCATGCTTAATAGCAGTAAATCAATTGGGTCTCCAGACCCCCAATAGTTACCAAACATGACCAATATACATGGTTTACAATAATAGTATCCCCCACCTAGGTAGATATATGAACATGTAAAGCAAGACACCCTCGGGTCATATCAAAATGATTAGCAAAATATGAAGACACATAGGAATAGGTGGATCCGAGATCAAATAAAATTGAGGCATCTCTGTGGCAGACAAATAATACATGTAATCACAGCATTCGAAGTAATAGAATTTGTCCTGCCCTCAACAGTATAAAAGCGAGCCTGACCACCACCCAATCGACCTATACCTCTGGGGCGACCCCTGGCTGCCCGACCCTCACCCCTAGCTGGCAGGGCAAGTGCTAAAGAAACTGGACCAGAAGATGAGGGTTGACCCTTATGTTGAGATGAGCTAGCAGCACGATGAGGACACTCCCTCCGTATATGCCCAAACTATCCATACTCATAGAAACTCCCAGGTGCTGGGAATTAGGACTGAAGGGAACCCCTCACTCCGGAGTGACTAGCTGATGCACTCGGCCTGGAAGAACCCTGAGTAGACAGAGCACAAGACGAACTCTATAATGGAAGAGCGTTGAGAGATGGCTGACTCTGTTGAGAACCTTGATAACCAGGACCTGAAGATCCTCCTTGATACTCGGGTTGAGCTGACTGAGCGAGCCTGAAAAAATGACCCCGACCCTGCTAGAACTGGCTCCTCGAAGGAGCACCACTGTAACTACCAGAACCTCGAGGCCTCCTGGCCTCCCTCTTATCTCGATCATGACGGCAAACCACCTCAATCTTTGTGGTTATATCAACCACCTCCTTGAATATAGAACCCAACACTCGCTCCCTGGTCATAAGAACAAGAAGAAGATAGGTGAGACCATCAACAAACCTACGGATATGCTCACAATCTGTCGGAACCAACCAAACTACATGACGAGACAACTCAGAAAATTTCATCTCATACTAGGAAACTGTCATATCTCCCTGCCGTAGCACCTTAAACTATCTGCACAGCTCCTCTCTATGAGACTGTGGTACATATATACTTCTTTAAGAAGAGAGTGGAGAACTCCTGCCAAGTCAAAGGTGCTGCACCAACCGGCCTACGCCGCTCATACCCCTTCCACCAAGTGAAAGCAGCTTTAGTAAACTGAAAATTAGTAATTGCCACAATATTGGACTCAAGAATACCCACTGTATGGAGCATCCAGTGACATATGTCAAGAAAATCCTAGGCATCATCGCCCTTAGCTTCACTATATGTCGGAGGCTGGAGTCTACCAAACCTCTTGAGGTGACGCTGCTCGTCCTCAAAAATAACTAGAACCCTGAACTCCTTACTAGTACCACTAGTTGAGCTGGAGGTTCCTTTGGAGTTTGTAGTCCTTGCATTACCTGCTCAGGTGTGCGACAGCGGGGGTTTGATTGCCTTCCCCCGCCTGTGAAGTAGCTTCTGGTGCTGTGGTGGCTGAAACCACCTGAGCCAGGCCCGTGCACACTATCAAAATCAGAGCTAATGCCTCAAGAAGGCTAGGAATCAGTATGGGCATAGCCGGTGTCTGAGCTAGTACTGCTGGAGCTTGATCCAGAATTAGGACAGCTGGTGGATCAATAGATGCTGCCCTCGCTGCTCTGCCTCTGCCATGACCACGACCGTGTCCAAGGCCTCTGGTGGCCTCAGTAGATGGCACTGGTGGTCATCCGTCACGTCCAGTAGCTCGTGTCCTTACCATCTATGAGAGAATAGACTAAGGAGAATTTTAGTATTCGGATCAACAAGTTTGCATGACAAGAATGTGTAATTTTCCAAAAGGTTCAGCAGCCTCTCAATGGGAAATACAGGCATCCCCGTACCGCTCTGCGAGACACTACTAAACCGGCTCATGATTCACGAGACCTAGTAACCTAGGCTCTGATACCAACTTGTCATGACCCCAACCCCGTTTGTAATGGCGCCCAACATAATGCTAGGCGAGCCCGACCAATTGAACACTCCCAATCCCTCATATAGTGTTCATTACCAACTAATAGGGTTTAAATACCAAATTAACATGAATAGAAATCTGCAACAGAAGATAAAATATGCGAAAATTAAGGTAACATCACTACATATCCTACCAATCCGGTGTCACGAGTCAAGAGCCTCTAATACAAGTCGGATAAATAACCTAAACAAGAGATAGTCTAAAATACTGAAAGTAAAGAGGATAGAAGAAGAAATTAGGTCTACGGACGCCATGCAGCTACCTCAATGACTCTGATGCAATCTAGACAACAGAAATAGCTCTAACTATGCCTTAGTGATACCTGTATCTGCACATACGGTGCATGGAGTAATGTGAGTATACCGACCTAGTGAGTAATAATAATAAATAGTGACGGATGTAAAGAAATCTCGTAAAAGCACTAAGTAGTTCTATATCAAAGCAATAAGAACATTTAAACAGCCACTAAATGAAGAAGTCAGGCAAAATCCTTTAAACCAGTACTCAACTCATTTACTTCTCACAATAACCGAAATCAATAACCGAAATCATAAATATACCACTGCGACGCACAGCCCAATCTGTATATCACAGTGGCGCACAACCCGATCCAATAATAATAGTCTACTGCACTCACTGGGGTGTACAGACTCCAGAGGGGCTCCTACAACCCAAGAGCTATACTGCTTTGGCGTGCAGCCCGATCCGTATAGATATACTGTTGTGGCGTGCCGCCCGATCCATATAATATACTATTGCGGCGTGTAGCTCGATCTATATGATTGTGCAGCCCGATCCATATATATATATATATATATATATATATATATATATATATATATATATATATACCTTGCGCATCGTGAAGCCCGTTCCATAACATATCAGTCATCCTTACTATTGGGTTCTCAACCCCTCTCAGTCAATATAAACTTCGCCCCTCGGGCACACTAAGATAAGATAGGGATCCCAACCCATATATTACTCTCATTTTTAATTAGCTATTTCAAAAGCCGATTTATATTATATTAAACAGTCACAAACATGACCGGGGGAGATGATTTTTAACAAGTAGAGTGAGGTGAAATAGTACAAATGCCCCTAAGGGTTCTATAGGTCAGCACAAGGTCCCAAACATGGCAACTAACCCAGATCATAATGATATTAATTAAGTCTTAGTCAAAAATACTGTAAAAACATCGATCGGGATGGACCAAGTCCAAATCCCAAGTAGTAATGGATCCCAAGCTAAACATGCATCACGTGTCTCACCTCAATATAGTGTTACGTTGTGTAAATCTGGGGTTCAAACCCTCAGGACATCATTTATAACCATTACTCACTCAAGCTGGCCAAAATCTTATCTCGCTATGCCCTTGCCTCGAAAATCAACCTCCCCGCGAGTCGAATCTGGCCAAAACCACAATGAATACGTTACAATAGGCTAAGGGAATATAACTCAATCGAAAAGACTCGAAAAATATCAAAATTTATGAAATTGGCAAAACCCGAGCCCCGGCCCACTTTTCGAAGAATCAGAAAATTAACATTACCAGATTTTTTATCTTGCCACGAGTCTATACATATCAAAATTACAAAAATCTGTGTCCATTTGGCCCCTCAAATTCCACTTTGAAATACCTAATTCCAAGCCCTAACTTTACCCTCTTTTGATGAATTTCCACAAACTTTCATGTTAATTCTACCATTAAATCACGTATTTAGGCCAAGGAACTCACCTCCAGTCACACCTAGTAGAAATCCCCTTCAATTTTAATCAAAGAGCTCTCAAGTTCGATAAAAAATGGTGGAAATGAACTTAAGCCCGCGAAACAAAATGAGCTTTAAAACCCTTCTCTGAACAATGATTTTTGCATCTGCGGTTCCTATACCGCATTTGCGGCTACCGCTTCCGCGGTTATACCTCCTCTTATGCGGATCTTCATAAAGTCCACGACCACTTCTACGGTCTTCTCTCTACATTTGCGGATCTCTCTTCTGCGGATACCTGTCCGCTTCTGCGAAAATACTAAGGCCACGCCAATTCACTCATACGACTCATCTACCGCATCTACGACATCGCATATGCAACCTCAAGCCCGTACCTGCGGTAATAGCAAACCTTCTAAGAAATTGCACCTGCGATCCTTCCTTCTACACCTATGCAACTGCATCTGCGGTTCCTTTTCCGTAGATGCGGAAATACCAAAAATGAGGCACACCAGCAATCTCATAAGTCCAAAATTCACCCCGATGGCCATTCGAAATCACCTCGAGGCCCTCAAGACCTTAACCAAAAGTTCCAACCCATCCTAAAACATAATTTAAACTTTCTCCAATCATCAAAACATCACAAATAACACCAAAACCCTCAAATTACATCGGATTCAAGTCTAAGTTCTTCTAAAACTTCCGAATTACGCATTTGATAAAAAACCGACCAAAACACCTCCGAAAGATCTGAAACTTTGTACACACATCCAAAATCACCTAACGAAGCTAGAACAACTCTCAAAATCTCATTCTGATCTTCGTATCAAAATCTCACCTATTAAACGGAATTTACCAAAATACTAACTTTGCCAATTCAAGCTTAATTCTACACCAGACCTCTAAAATCAATTCCGATCACACTCCTAAGTCACAAATCATCCCACGAAGCTAAACAAAATCACCGAAAATCACATACGATCCCTCTAACACACAACTTAATTTCCGGTTGACTTTTTCCAATAAAAACCTTCCTTAAAGAGACTATGTGTCTCATTTCCATGCAAAACCAATCCAAATTGACTCATTCACTCAAGACACTTATAATAAAACATAAGGAAGCAAAAAATAGGGGAAATGAGGCGGTAACTCACATGATGACGGGCCGAGTCGTCATAAAACCAGTACTTTAGAGTATTCACAGGCTCCATCTATGAGTACTAGAAGATCATCAAGACCTAGCAAGCCTCCTCTATGGTTGCAATATTATGTGACACAACAAGCCATATCTCACACCTGCAAATACCCTATCTCCTCATATGTATCCTATAATGATTTCAAACCTGCTAACCTTCATGCTCTATCCTTCTACTCTTCTATTACAGAGCTAAAGTCCTTCATAGAAGCAGCTTCAAATCCCAGATAGGTTGCAACTACGAAACTTGAATCAGATGCTCTAGAAACCATAACACATGGAGTATTGGGGACCTTCCTACAGGAAAAGTTCCTATTGGGTGCAAATGGATTTTCAAAATAAAGTTCAAGGCTTTAGGGTAAGTTGAGAGGTAGAAGGCCAGGCTGGTATCCAAAGTCTATATCCAGAAATAGGGTCTTAACTACACAGATACATTTTCTCCTATAGGTAAGATGGTAACAATGAGGACCATCATTGCCTTAGCTGCTCTTAAACATGGGGTCGTCTATCAAATGGATATGCACAATGCCTTCCTCAAAGGTGATCTTTTGGGAGAAGTATACATGCAGATTCTAGGGTTTTCTAGACAGGGGAAGTCTCACGAGGTCTGCACGCTACATAAGGTCTTGTATGGGCTCAAACAAGTCCCAAGGAAATAGAACAAGGAAACTAACAGAGACATTGCTACACATGGGCTTTTAACAAAGCCACTTTGATTACTCTATGTTTACCAAACACAAGGGCAGTGATGTAGTTGTGGTGCTGGTGTATGTGGATGATCTACTGATAACAGGCAACAATGTGATGTTACTGAATTAGACAAAAACTAATTTGTAGAGAAACTTCGAGATGAAAGATCTATGTGATTTGAAGTTCTTTCTAAGCATTGAAGTTGCTAGATCAAAAGAAGATATAGTCATATCTCAAAGGAAATATGCCATGGAAATCATTTCTAAGTCAGGGCTAGGGGGAGCTAAGCTAGTAGGCACACCTCTGGAGGTGAATTAGAAGTTAACATCTAAGGAGTATGACAAAGTTATAACACTCATAGGAAGTTGAGAAGCATCAGATGCTATGCTCAAAGATCCAGGCAGCTATCAAAGACTTGTGGGGAGACTACTTTACTTGACTATAACTAGACCAGACATAACCGTTGTTGTTCGAGTCTTCAGTCAATATATGCACAATCCTAAGATGTCTCACAAGGAAGTTGCCTTGAGTGTTGTGAGGTACATAAAAGGATCTCCTACACTAGGACTCTTCATGCCAAATGCAAATGAATTGTCTGCATACTGTGATTCTGATTGGGGTCATTCTTACAACCTAGGAGGTCAGTCACTGGCTATGTAGTGAAGTTTGGTGATGCTTTGATCTCATGAAGTCAAAGAAGCAAGAGACTATCTCCAGAAAGCTCTGCAGAAGCTGAGTTTAGGAGCATGGCATCATGTACTGCTGAAATAATATGGTTAAATGGGCTATTCAAAGAGCTTGGAATTCAGCTAAACTTACATGTGAATCTTATGTATGATTGAAAGGCTGCAATTCAAATTGCAGCCAATCCCATCTTCTATGAAAGAACCCAACAGATTGATATAGACTGTCATTTTGTTCGACAATGAATAGTACAAAGGGTATGGAAAACTCAACATGTATCTACCAATGAGCAGTTAGCAGATTTACTCACAAAAGGCTTGGGCAAGGCTCAACGCAACTATCTTCAACTTGGAGTGATGAACCTATTCACGCCTTCAGCTTGATAGGAGGTGTTGAGAGAAGTGGATCTAGTAAACGATAGTTAGATATGGGGGTTAAAAAAGGGGAGTTAGTTAATCTTATTAATGTGGTTAGTTAAGAAGGTAGTTAGAAGGTTAGCATCTTATTATCTATATAAGTACACAATAGATACTCTTGTACATACATGAGATTCATTTTCTTTCTTTTCAATAAAACAGTTACTCTGTTTTCTAGCTTAGTCTTCTCTCCAAGCTAAACCTTCGTCTAAGAACTTCCATAACTATGGAAGCTAACAAACACATTTCAAACATTCCATAAGTCAAATAAATGCTCATAAGTGTATTCATTTTTTAACAAAGCTCATAATTAAGGGCATTCAATTGTAACATATATAGATAGCAGGAGATTTAATTTGTTTCCATGTTCCAATCACTCGATAAAATTACATCAAATTTACCATAGAGATGACAAAAGTCTTTTTTAATTCGGTACTTTAATTTCATTAACATTTTACTATAATTAAACAAAATCTCATTTGAAATATTCAAACTTGCAACCTCAAATTAAAGTTTAAATGAGAATTGGATACCATCAAGCAAGAAGTCCAGATACAATCAATACATTCTATTAACACAATTATTTAATTGTGAATAGTATTGTGTCAGTTGATATCTAAGCTCACTGCAACATCTGATTTCTTCATTCTATGAATACGGACTATATATGCTTACATTATCAGTAATTTAATCGCATGATCTCATGCTTTTCAATTAAGTACGAATACACATGAATTAAAATTAACCAGCCACTTGTACGTACCAAATCTAACCTACTACCTTGAAGAATCATTTATGGGGACCTATCTATCCTTATATTTCAGTTTTCTCCACTAAATGTACCAAAAATTAATTAATCACTAAAAGGCCTCTAACTCAGTATATATATGTACGTAATAAATATGACATCCTCAAGACCGTCATACCTATGGACACCACTTTTAGGCCGGATGTCATGTATATTTAAAAACCGACTAAATCTTATTATGTCTAACTAATTTTTAAGTTTTTTTTAATTAAATCGTAGATTTTTATATAAATCTATAACCGTACCAATAATTAGATATGTTTTCTATTTTATGAAAATAAATCGAAAAGAATACCAAATCGTATCGAATAAATTTACATATAAAAAATATATTTATATATTAAGTTTATAAATAATACTAATACAACAAATTTTCCTTTTGTCTTAGAATTATGAAAACAATTACAAGCCAAAAAGTAATAAACTCAAAATCATAATCACCAAACCTATTATACTACTCTCATTGAAACTAATTCATTTCCAGCATATTCACTAGCAAGATACAAGGTATTGATTACGAGTAGCAAACTACAGTGTATGATTATGTTTTATTTCGTATGATTTAGATTTGTTTTTTTGACGATTTAATCTTATATAGACTTTGTTCTTGAGTCTCAGTCCCAGCTTCGTTAATATCTTTCCACTCGATTATATTATATTTTCTTTATATTTATTTGTTTAGTTTCTTTTACGTTGTTGTAGAGTAGTTGATGGATCTATATTCTAGACATCTTTCATATTTTCTTAATTCATAACCCATTAAAATGTAAAAATACCTAGAGAGTTTTGCTAAATTCTATAAAAATACGTATGTTATTGCATTCTACTTCTACTAATGATTTTTATATGACACTTAAAAAAATATCAAAAATTAACTAAACCGTATCAATACCGAAGAAAGACCGATATAATTGAAACGATTTTGAAAAATCTAATATTGATTATATATAATAGAATAACTGAAAAATTAGGGTAAAATTCAAAAATAGCCAGATTTACCACTGGTCGTTGAAAAATAGCCAAGTTTCAAAATCATCGAAATTTAGCCACTTTAATCTGAGCGAAAACACTGTTCAAAATCTGAAAAAATATGCCCGCAAAATTTACTGGAGTTCCAACATAAATATGTTTGAACTCCCGTAAATTTTACGGATGTTCTAGGATAACTATGCTGGAACTTCAACAAATGTTACTGGAGTTCAAGCATAATTATGCTGGAACTCCCGCAAATTTTACGGGAGTTCCAGTAGTGTAATTGTCCCGTATAATATACTGGAGTTTAGAGCACTAGTGGTCCAGTCTCCCGCAAATTTTACAAGAGTTAGCAAAGTATATCGGTCCAGCATAATATACTGGAGTTCGTACACAAATGCACTACAACTCCCGTATATTTATACGCGACCGGTCCCTCTTCCAGCAAAATAGTAGCTATTTTTTATTGACTTCGTAAATAATGGCTATTTTTCATTAACTAGTGTGAAAATTGGCTATACCATGAAATTTTAATGAAAAATTACCCAACCATTGACACCTGTACATTTAGGGACCATCTTGGTATATCTAGCTACCAACCTATTAATTAATAGGATATGTAGATTCTAACTAATCGAATATTTACTAGCTAGACATATTTAAATATGGTATATTAATAGGAAGGGCTGCCTCTTATTGGAGCATGGCTTACCAATAACAATCAATCTAAATTCCCTAAAGTTTGACTTTAGATAGCCATCTGAAAAAGAAACATAATATTAAAGAACAAATAACAACGGAAGCCAGGCCTAAAGCCATCACGTACTAAGATTCACCCTGAAAACTTTTTTAATTCAAATAATCTTGAATGTTTTTTTAATATAAATAGCGCCATATTAACTATTAACGGTACTTATTATCTATTTACATCACCTGCATGCGACTGAAACATGGAACAAGACAACTCTAATGACAATAAGGAATCAAGAGAAGAAGTAAGATACAGAGGAGTAAGAAAGAGGCCATGGGGGAAATACGCAGCGGAGATAAGGGATACCAATAAGAATGGGGTGAGAGTTTGGCTTGGAACTTATACTACTGCAGAGGAAGCTGCAAGAGCTTATGATAAAGCTGCATTTGAAATGAGAGGTCGTTTTGCTGTTCTTAACTTCCCCCATGAGTATCCATGTCAATTCTCTTCCTCCTCATCATGTCCATTCTCATCATCTTCCTCGTGTTCGTCAAGCTATTCTTCTGTTCAAAATGGGAATGAAGTTAAAGAAGTGATTGAATTTGAGTATTTGGATGATAAGTTGTTGGAGGAGCTTCTTGGTTTGGAATCTGACAAAACCCAGTTAATTAAGTAGTCATGTTACGATTATAAGTCTAGTTATTTACGTTTGGATATGCAGTTTAATTTACTCATGCAGTTGTAATATTCTGATCAGTGGTTAAATTAATGGTAACTCTATGTTTGCCTTTTTTTTTTTTTTTTTTACTTACGTGGTTAATCTTGACTTTCCATGGTACTATTCTGTTGGTTTTGACTTTGAATATTTGTATTGAAATCAAGAAAATGTCAAAAAGGTCTATTGACTCAAGAAATTCAACTTCCTTTAATGATCCTGACGTACGTCATTTAACTTTGGGAAAATTGCGACTTTATTATAGGTTTTATCGTTAGTAGAAATTTTTCCTTTCGGATTTCAGTTTTCTATATGGTGACTGTATAAAAAGGATTACTTAACAAATAATTAACGTAATTGTCCATACAACAAAATAAGGTACATTAGCTACTACAGTTGATTAAAATATAATGGTTGTGTATTTTTTTGGTTTTATTTATTATTTTTTTTACACTATGAGCTTATATATCAGAATTATCATCCAATATGCATATATTTACAGCTGTTTTAGGTTAAGGATCTAATTAAGCAAAAGCATAACATATATAGTGATTATACTTGAACATACTGCTGCTTGTGATGATGGATTAAGGATTTTCAAAGTTTCTAACATAATCTCTTGACCAGATATTCAACATTCCTCCAGGATTTTCAAGACAAAACATTTGAAACAATCAAAACCAAGAAATGCTCATTGATGTATTTAATTAATACCAGTATCTATAAAAGTACATTGCACGTTAATAATGTCACAACATGATTTACATATTTATTTATATGAAGGAACAATAAACTATAATTAATGAGAGAAATTTTATATATAATAATACAATAATCATTTAAATGCCGAAAAATATTATACATTAGTATAATACGTGAATTCAAAATGAAAGGACATCATCAAAACTTACACAAATGATTAATTTTAGTCGTGCTAAGTACATAATTATCTATTGTAGTTTAAAGGTGTCTAATGTGATGGTATCTTACCGAACACTTCTTTTATAGATGGTGTTTTTGTTGTATATGTTTCCTTCTAATACTTTGGTTGCTTTGCCATAACCAGAACTCTTGTTGTCGATATTGAATATCTCTCTTGAAAATGCAACATATAGTTGTTCATGAAAAAAATAAATTGTTATAAATATAGTCCAGTATTTAGGATGTTTGTCCTTGTGCTTTATTTATTGTAACTACAAAACTTAAACATACTGAAAATTATTTTCACATAAATTTAAAAGGATATTCTTTAGTTTCGAAAGATGGAAGTTGAATTCAGGGATAAACACATACTTAGAAGCACATTGACTAGTATCATAAGTTCTTCATCTATGACGTTATTGTCAAAACTTCTATATACCATATGTTACATATGTTATTCAACATATCTAAGTTTTCAGTAGAATGACTATGACGACCCGACCCGTCGTCTCATGTGTTACTACTTCGTTTTCGTCATTATATGCTTCTTCACATTTTGTTATCGGTATGTGGCATGTTAAAGTTGATTTGGATTAGTTTTGATAAGAAATGAGACATCTAGTCTCTTTAAGGAAGGCTTAAGTTGGAAAAGTCAACGGGATGTTGACTTATGAGTTAGAAGGTTCGGATATGATTTTTGGTGATTTAGTTAGCTTCAGGGGATGATTTATGACTTAGGAGTGCAGTCTGAATTGATTCTGGAGGCCCGGTGTAGAATTAAGCTTGAATTGGCGAAGCTAGTATTTTGGCGAATTCCGGTTGATAGATGAGATTTTGATCCGAGGGTCGGAATAGTATTTAGATAGTTGTTGTAGCTTTGATATGGGATTTATGATGTGTGTGCAAAATTTCAGGTCATTCGGACGTTGTTTGGTTGGGTTTTGATCGAAAGTGCATTTTAGAAGTTTTTGAAGAACTTAGGCTTGAATCGATGAGAATTGATGATTTTAGTGTTGTTTGATGTGTTTTGATGGTTGGAACAAGTTTGAATGATGTGATGGGACATGTTGGTGCTTTTGGTTGAGGTCCCGTGGGGCCTCGGGGTAATTTCGGATGGCTAACAAGATGAAATTCAAGTTGAGAAAGGGGCAGATGTTTGCTGGTATATGGTATGATCGCTTCTGCGGAAATGGACCCAGAAGCGGTTCCGCAGAAGCGAGGCAATGATGGCATAAGCGGTTCAATGTTGAGTTGGGAAGTTCCGCATAAGTGGAAGTGGTTTCGCTTAAGCGAGTCCGCAGAAGCGGACCTAAGGTCGCAGAAGCGACCCCTGGTGATTTAATAAAATTCCTCTTAAGCGGAAAAATGACTTCAAAAGCGGTTTCGCGGAAATAGGTGTGAGGACCCACTATAACAAATGTGATATTTGGCTACAAAATTTTTAGCCACGACACATAATTCGTCACTAATAATCTACTTTTCGTGACAAAAATTGTATTTCGTATTTAAATACATAAGCCGCACATTTTTAGTGACGAAACATAAAATTTCGTAGTGAATGCTTCGTCCGCTAAAAATTCCCACCAAAAAAAAAAATTGGCGCCATTACTGAATAACGTTAGCCACGAATTTTATATCATCGGTGACATATTATTTTGTCACTAATGATGTATCCAATTTGTGACAAAATATAATTTGTCTTAAAATTGGTAAAGCTTTGGATACGTAAAAGTTTCGTCACAAATAATATGGTATTATAATAGTGACAAATTAAAATTTGTAGTTAAATATTGTAAAATTTAGCTACCAAAGTTCATATTTAGTTATGACCTTACTTTTGTCACTAATAATACAAATAATTAGTGACAATTATTTAATCGTCTATGTTTAACGTACAATTTAGTCACAACAAAAATTATCACGAAAAATATAATTTAAAATGGCTATGACTTAAATTTTGTAGTTGAACAGTACAATTATTAGCGGCGAAAAAGATTCATAGTTAAAAATTAAAAGACATTCATTTTTTCATGCATGATACATAAAATTATTTTAGGACTAACAGTATTTATATAATCAGTTTGGTTCGACTTTTCTCAATTAAGTTTTTCTTAGAATCAAATAATAATATTTTATCTATTCTTAAAATTTAGTATATTATTTATGCCAAGAAAGTTAGATCGTACCGCATAAGCGAAAACCCTATAATAAGAAGGGGTTTATATTCAATTTTGTTCCGCGAAGCTTTTGTTATTTTCATTATTTTTTTAGCGAGCTTTGAGGCGATTTTAAAGAGGTATTCAAGGGAGAATGATTAGAGGTAAGTTCCTTGGCCTAAATACATAAGATTATGTTAGATTTAACATGAAAATTGGTTAAAATTCATTAAAAGGGGGTAAAGCTAGGGCTTGAGTTTTGATATTTCAAATAGGGATTTGATTGGTCATTTGAGCTCGGATTTAGGAGTTTTTTTGTATGCATGGACTCGTGGCGAAATAAGGAATCCGGTAATATGAGTTTTGTAATTTTTTGAGAAGAGTGTCCGGGGCTGGGATTTTGCAAGTTCAAGATTTTGCTATATTTTAATTATTTTCGAGACGAAATTATTCCCTTGGCATAGTGTGATGTAATCGCTATGATTTTGGTTAGATTCAACACACGTGGAGGCCGATTTAAGGGACAAAGGGGTCGCGAGCTAGAGATTCCGCAGTTCGAGGTTAGTAATACTTGTAAATGACATCCTGCGGTTTGAAACCCTAGATTTGCACATCATATTGCTGTATTGAGGTGACTTGCATGCCAGATATGAGCGTGGGGTAGAGCACCATCGGAGATTGTGACTTGGTCCGTCCAGATTGTTGATTTTACTGCATAATTGACTGAAACTTACTTGATGCTATCATGATTTGGGCTGATTTCCATATGTTGGGCTTCGTGCCAATTATTTGAATCCTTAAGAGATTGGTATCACTGTTTTTGCATTACTTTGAATATCATTTGATCTCGGTCCAGGGTTTTAGAACAGTTTTGCAAACAACCATTTTTCTAAGATTTGAAAACTTAAACAATATTTTATTGACGTTTTGAGCTGAGAACCATTATTTTAATATTACCCAAGTGGCTTAAGTGCATTTTTGGATTGAGCATGGATCGGGCTGCGTGCCGCAGCAGTGATTTGAAACAGTGGTAACAATGACATTATACGATGTGACTCAAAGCAGTGGTAATAATGACATTGTATGATGTAACTTGAAATAGTGATAACAATGACACTGTATGATGTGAATTGGTCAGGTAACAATGACTGACCAGGGATTTATTCATGCCACGAGATGGCTTGATATTGCGCTTGGGCTGTAAGAGCTCTTCTGGAGTCTGTACACACCCCTAGTAAGCACCGTCGATGTTAAATATATGGTTGGTTCGGACTGCACACCGCAGTGGGTACCTGAGTGTACTGGTCATGAGTTCAATACGCTTGAGAATATTTTCGTATCTCCTAGTTGGAAAGTAATGTGCAATACGTGTGACGGTATGAGTTTAGACTCAGGAGGACTAAATTGGTTGGATGTGACGATCTAGCCCGTCGTAACATGAGTTACTGCTCCGTTTCCTCTATATTATGTTGCTCTAAGTTTCAATATCAGTATTTGATTTGATCGGGTAGAATTGAATTGGTTTTAGTTGGTAATGAGGCACTTAGCCTCTTAGAAGGAAGTTCGTTTTGAAAAAGTCAATCGAAAGTTGACTAAATAGTTAGAGGGCTCGAATGCGAATTTTGGTGGTTTGGTTCACTTCGAGGGAAAATTTGTGACTTAGGAGTGCGATGGGAAGTAAATTTATAGGTCCGGTGTAGAATTAGGCTTGAATTGGCAAAGTTTGAATTTTGACAAATTCCGACTGATAGGTAAGATTTTTATGTGATCTTTGGAATGGAATTTCAATAGTTTTTGTAGCTTCGTCAGGTGATTTTGGATATGTGTGCAAAATTTCTGGTCATTCGGACGTCGTTAGGTCGGGTTTTTGATCGAATGTGAGTTTCGGAATAATTTGATAAACTTAGGCTTTAATTTGGTGAAATTTGAGGATTTTGGTGTTAACAGTAATGTTTTGATGGTTCATCTCGTATTGCATCATAGTATATCATCCTGATGCAACTACTCGAACTGTCTGCACTGCTTCTCTCTGCGGGACTGCAACACATACTTATCCAGAAAGAGAATTGAGAACTGTTTCGAGGTAAGGGGTGCTACACTAATAGGCCTACACCTCTCATAAGCCTCCACCAAATAAAGGCATCTCTAGAGAATTGAAAAATAGTGAATGAGACCTCACTCGTGTCTAGAATACCCGTTGTACGAAGAATCTTCTGACACCTATCCAAGAAACCTCGGGCTTCCTCTCCCTTTGTACCATCCAAAGTTGGAGGCTAAAGTCTTCCAAACCTCTCCAATCTATGTTGCTCATCATGGAACATGATTGGAACCACATAATCTTGAGCAGATGCAACCGGTTGGGCTGGTGGTGCCTCCTGTAGTCCCTGAACAACCCACTCAAGGTGTATGGGCAGAGGGAGTCTGAGTGCCTCCCCCGGCCTAGTAAGTAGCTGCTACGGTAGAAACAGTGACCGCCTGAGCAAGACTGGTGCACACGGTCAAAATCTGAGTTAAGGTCTCCTAAAGACCTAGAATAATAATAGGCACTACCGGTGCCTCAGCTGGTCCCGCAGGAGTATCCATTACTGAGACCTGATCAGGGCAGCTGGTGGATCTATAGGTGTTGCCCTAGCTATTGTGCGGGTTATAACCTTGCCCCTAATGCGGCCTCCACTACGACCTTGGCCTCTCGCGGCACCAACTAGTGGTAGTGGTGGTCGTCCGTCCTAATTAGTAGCATGTGTCCTCACCATCTATGAGAGAATAGAATAATAAAAGTTTAGTTACCATGATCAACAGATTTTCACAACAGGAATTTAAGAAGGAAAAGTTTTCCTAAAGGTTGTGTAACCTCTCGAGGATAAGTAAAGACGTCTCCGTACCGATCCGCAAGACACTACTAAACCTGCTCATGACTCGTCAGACCTATGTAACCTAAGTTCTGATACCAACTTGTCATGATCCAAAACTAACCTGGTCGTAATGGTGCCTATCATGGAACTAGGCAACCTGAAACACTCCAAAAAATTTGATGTTTCATTAAAATATAGATAAAATAGCCTTTTTAATACTAAGATTTCATTAAAAGGTTAATTCGAAAACCAAAAATGCGAAAATAAAAGCCGACCTCAGTGTCACTAAGTCACGAGAACATACTACAAGTATTCTGAAATATAACAAGACTAACACAGTCTGAGTAGCCAAAATACACTAGAAGAAAGCTAAATAAGGAGAAAGGCGAGATTGCGATTGCCAGGCAGCTACCTCGCTATCTCCGATGAATGTTCGCGACTGGAATAGTCAACAACCGTTGTCGTTCCCTGAGATACCTAGATGTGCACACAAGGTGCAGGTGGTAACGTGAGTTCACCAACTCAATAAGTAACAAGTCCAAACTGTGGATTGATGGGTAGTGACAAACTAAACCTCAATAGCCAAAACACAATAAAAATGTACAGTAAAGTAGACATGCTTGAAATTAAAGTATTCAGCTCGACAGTAAAGTAAATACCAATATGAACAATGTAAAATATAAAGCTCAGCTAATAACTACGTGCCAATGCACAAAATTCATGAAAATGTACTATGTAACTCCACTCTCAAGTGCTCAACCACTCAGTATTGTATATGGCTATTTGGACTAGGGAAGATCCATCCCGGAATATATACACATCGCTGAAAACAGACATTCGATACCGAAGAAGGCTATTCCAGCCCTATGGAGAAGATCCATCTCCAGGTATAAATGCTTCGGACAAGATCCATGTCCACGAAAGATCCATCCCTCAAAATATCAATTTCGCTCACTACGTTGTGTTACAGACTTTGGAGGGGCTCCTAAAGCCCAAGCACTATCATAATCATCAACATAACCGTTGTGGCATGCAGTCCGATCCCATAACTCTCAGTCATCATTAGGCTCTCGTCCTCACTTAGTCATCACTCTCTAGTCTCACACACACGGGCTCAAAATGCATGATATTATGTGCCAAATAATAACAACCGAGACTATGACATGCTATGATATGCATGAATAAGACTTACTATAGAATTTTAATGAAACTGATGAGATCACAACGATAAACAACCACTCAGGTCTCAACAGTATCGGCATGAAGTCCTAACATTATAATTAGCATGTTTTACAACACATTTACCTATTCACACAATAGAAACACAGATATTAGCAAGAAAGAATCACTAACCGATATCATAGAATGAACCAGGCCGTAATTCTCACGGTGCGCGCCCACATGTCCATCATTTGGCATTACCGTCACCTTATTACTAATCACATAACACATATTTTGGGGTTTTGAACCCTTAGAACCAAGTTTGGAAATGTTACTTACCTCAAACCAAGACAAATCTTACTCCGCAACACCCTTGCCTCTGAAACCCACCTCCAAACGTCCCAATTCTAACCAAAATCAATACAATGCAATCAATATTGTCCAAGGAATCAATTCCACACAAAATAATATAATTTTAGACCATAATCCTGAAATTCACCCAAACTTGGTCCCCGGGCCCACGTCTTGGAATCCGAGAAAAATCACAAAACTAGAAAACCCCTTCACTCATGAGACCATACATATAAGATTTATCAAAATTCGATTCCATTTGACCCCTCAAATCCTCAATCAAACTATCCAAAATCCCAAGCCCTAACCCCTCATTTTCACCCTTAATCACCACTAATTACATGATCAAATCACGGGAAATTACCATAAACACAAGTATTAGGGCTTAAATTACCCACCTCAATGAAAACCCCCTTAAATCCCTCTTCAAATTGCTCCCGAAAGCTCTAAATTCGGACAAAAATAGTGGAAGATAACCCAAAATTCATGAAATTCCCCTTTTATACATTTTACCCAGCACTTCCTTATCTACGGTCCTCATGCCGCTTCTGCGACGTCGCACATGCGGAATAATCTATCGCAGGTGCAGTTCTCACTTAAATCTCAAAACCCACTTCTGCGGTCCAACCCCCACATCTGCGGTTTCGCATGTGCCGTCCACTATTTGCACCTACGACTCAAGCCCTCCTCAGCTCTGGCCTCTCTTGTTGCTGGTCTTCCGCTTCTGCAGACCCGCACCTACGGTCCCTACTCTGCAGGTGCGGTTATGACAGCTGAGTGAAATCGTTAGCATTCTTCCAATTTCCAACCTTGTTCCTTCAACCACACAAAATCAACCCGAGGCTCTCGGGTCCTCTACCAAACATACCAACAAGGCACATAACAATAGACAAACTTAGCTAAACTTCCGTAACACTCAAAACAACATCAAAATATCAATTCACCCTCAGATTCAAGCCTAAGCACTTCTAAGCTCCCAAATTTTACAAACGATGCCGAAACATACCAAATCACCTCTGAATGACCTGAATTTTTGCAGACACGTCACAAATGACACTACAGACTTACTCCAACTTCTGAAATTCCATTCGTACCATGATATCAAAATTTCCACTGCCGACCGAGTATCATAAAATTTTCAATTTCACTAATTCCAACCTAATTCTATCACCAACTTCAAAATCATATTTGGATGCACTTCAAAGTCCAAAATCACCTAACGGATCTAACCAAAACATTAGAATTCACATCGGATATCGTTTACATATGAGTCAACATCCAGTTGACGTTTTAAACTTAAACTTACAAACAGGAGATTAACAGTCTTAGTTTTTGCCAAAACCACTCTGGACCCGAACCAACCAACACGATACGATGAAATACACTGAGGAACACATAAGGAAGCATAAATGGGGGAAGCAGAACTATAAGTCATGAAATGACCGCCTAGGTCATTACATAGTGTTTGTTAGATAATTAGATAAAAATAAATATTATATTTTTTATAATTAGTAATTTTTGGATTTGTGTTTCTTAGCGATATTGAAAAACTATATATAAGCCTTAGTTCTCTTTGGGATTCTACTCTAGACTCGCAAATTAAATTATATTTGCAACAACCGCATAGTCCATTTATAAGGCATAGTTGGGCATGATCAAATTTTTGCGCCATTCTCGGGTAACTAACGATGTAGTTGAAGGTGTACATATTGCTAGGTTGCAAGTTTGAAGTTTTATTTAATTTATTTAATTTATTTGATTTATTTTAGTTTTTGTTTTATTTGTTTATTTGAGAAACATGGCATCCCAGAATTATGAGATTTTTGATGTTTATAATTCTACTATTGACCTTCCTAATGCTTATTGTGGTGGAAACCACCCATGAAAAAACTATCAAAATATTCCCAAGAGCAATTTATGTGCACCAACTCAATCATATGTGTGGAATATGTGTGATATGTATGATGGTCAAGATGGCCACTTTCATGGTGGTGCTTATATTTCTTATCTTTCCCCAACTCCTTACATTGATGGTTCTTCTTTTTCTTGTGAAGTTAATAGGAATAAAAAACCCATGGATGATGACCTGAAAGAGATCAAGGATATGTTAAAGTGCTTTATGGAACAAAATTTAAAAGACTACTGCAGATAGAAAGGCAAGAGAAAACTATTCATAACTTGAAAGTTCAAGAAAGTCAACTGGTTGAAGATTTTAATGTTCAACAAGCCAATATTGTTAAAAGTATCAAAGTGGAGCATGAATTAGATACAGAAATTGAGGTGCTAATGCAGGAAGTTAGAGTAAAGCACCAACAATCTATCCAACTAGAATTTGAGGATGCCGATGTTGAAGCAGTAACACTAGAGTCAGCCAAGGACATTGTAGAGGTCAAAAAACTTGAACTTTATGTATTTGAACGTGTTGGACCTCATTTCAAACACTTCTATACATTATATTCTGATGGTGAAAGAGGAATGGATCCTTATGAGCATAAAAATGAGTCTAAGGAAGAGGCATATAAGCCTTATATTTTGAGATTTTCAAGGTCGTCTAGGCAAGGTGACACCCCTCAATCGAGAGCCAAAAAGTGCTTGAGACTTTATCTAATTTTTGGCTCACAAGAATTTGCACCACCCCAAGAGCATAATCGTAAGCTTGAAACAAAACTTAGGGTCTAATTCATAAGTTTAAAGTGGAGGGAGAAAGTGATTCGCGTTGTACTGCAACGTTAAATCAAGCGCTTATTAGGAGGCACCCCAACTTTACTGTTTTTTTTTTGTATTATTAATTTTTTAAATTGTTTTATTTGTAGTGTCGATTCAAGATTTTCTAGGAGCATGGAAAGAAAAGCTATTGGAAGGATGTAATAACAAACCAGATGGTTGGAACTAAGTTTGAGGTACATGCACGAAGGATCAAGCGCGGGAGAAGTTTGAGTACCCCATAAGTTGCTAGTGCTTCGGCCTTTGGCCTACCAGGGAGTTTATTTTACCCTTTTACTAGTTATGGTGTGCATTAGAGACAATGTACAATTTTAAGTGTGGGGTGAGGAGATTGATTGGGTGACTTTCGATAATGTTTTAGTTGTGTTACTTTAATTAATTAATTATTTTTTTCATGAGGGATTTATGTCTAGAAAAGATTTTCTTTGTAGATAGTGTAGCAATTCTCCCTTGATTTTTCTTTGTGCCGCAGTTCTTTTTCAAGGGTTTTGTTTGAACCGGGTGTAATTAATTTTATTTTTTAGCAGTAGGAGCTAGTGTGAGATGAATTGAATTGCAACGATATCTCTTAACTTTGTTATGCATTGAGAAAAATTAGTACTCTACTTGTAACACTTAGGCTCAATTTTTGACTCTAGTATAAGTACCTTAAATTGTAGATTTTAAAATTTGCTTAATTGTTTTGACTAAAGAGTCTTAATGAATCTAATATTGAATGAGTTATGTGCCATGTATGTGTGTGTGTGTGAGGTTTTGTGTTATTACGTTTGTCGCATTTGATGTCTAGAACTTGGCCCATATTTTTGCAAAGTGAAATAGCAATTTTGTTCAGTTTTGGAAGTGACATAGGCGTTTCTTTGTTGAGCCAGATATGTATATTTTATCCGCCTTATTATTATATATCGTAGTTAACCTTGTTGAGCCAGTAATCCTATTTCTTTGGTGACCACATTACAAGCCTTACCCAATTATTTGAATTAACCATCTATTTGATCTTTTCACCTTTCATGAGCACTTGAATTGTTATAAACAGTGTTAAACTAAAGTGTGGGGTGGTTGATTTGGATTTGAGTGGAGCTAATGAAATAAGGAGAAGGGTGCATCGTGTTGAAAAAAAAGCCACTTGAATTGAATATAAAAGAAAAACATAATTGTATTGTTGTGAAGAATGTTCCTTGATGGTGATGGCTTTTGATGGAATTGTGCTTAAGGAAGTATGGGGTAACATACAATTATGTGAAGGTGGAGTCGTGGTTTGACATAAGTATGGGCTTGAATGCTAAAGTATATATATTAAAGTTCTTTGTGAGGTGTAGTAACTTTTATATCCAAATGTATCCTACCCGACCCGTAGCCTACATTACTACCAAATAAAGTCCTACTTGATCCTAGACTGAATGCGCTCGATTATTAGAGTAGTACAGTACGGGCAAGCTTATGGTGCATCTTTTGTACGATATGGATATTATTTGTGAGAGTGAGTGAATTCTTTCTATATTTAGTTCCTAATTGTTCTTAAATTTTATTGTGTGTGGAACTACTCTCTTTTATTGTGTGAGGCCACGCGATTCATGATGGAAACGTAATTTCATTGACCTCTATATTAGAGTAAGTCAGTGGGTTGTGATAATGCATGGTACTTATGAGTCAAATTTTGAGGTGAAGAGGTTACACCCTTGTGCTTAGTCTGTTTTAAAGATTCTTGGTGTGATGAGTCAAGAAAATTGCTTTAAAAGGTCGTGTTTATAAGTGTAGTTTAATTTCTTGAGGATGAGAAATGTTTAAGTGTGGGGTATTGATGTGTGGCTATAATTCCATAGTTTGTACATTATTTGCCTTGAAATTTATATGTTTTAATGATAAATTAAAATCTATAATGGAGTCTATATTATGTATTGGTGAGTTGGAGATGAAAGTAGAGCAAAAGGGATACTTAAACATTGAAAACGTGCTCGAGAATAGTAAAAAGGAGAAAGTTGGCGACGCCATGCCTTAATCAAGCTTTAAACCTGGCGACGCCAGGCCTTAAGCAGGCGTTAGACCTGGCGACGCCAGGCCTTAAGCAGGCGTTAGACCTGGCGACGCCAGGCCTTAAGTAGGCATTAGACTTGGCGATGCCAGGCCTGGGCCAAGTCCACCTGGCATTATGCCTAGCGACGCCAGGCCTGGGGCAAGATCCAATTGGAGTTTTAATGACTTAGTTCATCTCCTAGTTTGACTAGGATTTCACCTACACATTTAGGGACAGAAGAGACTGACATTAGAACGAGGATTCACCTAAGGAGGAAGAACACACTAGGAGCAAGGAGGAGAATTCTTCTACGAGTTCTTCACTTCCTTCTTCCTATTTCCATTATTGATTATGAATTCTAGTATTGTAGTTATGAAAATTACTTTGAATAGCTAATTTGTGATCTAGGTTTTTGATGGAACCTATTGGAGGATGATTTTTCCTGTTACGTTAATATATATTTGCTGTAGCTTTTTCTCTATTTGTTCAACTACATTTATATTGTAGTTGGTTGAAGAGCTCTCAATCGATTGTACCTACTTAGTATGTATTACTCGGGAGAGAGTGCATATTTAGGTAGTTATTGAATAACATCGCTCCTAATGTATATTCTTTTAAAGTCTGCTAGGCATTGTGCCTAGAGTTAATTATCATAAATATAACATAAAGTACAATAATGGAGGGGACATGAACCTGACCTCCAACAACAACAACAACAACAACAACAACCCAGTATAATCCCACTTAGTGGGGTCTGGGGAGGGTAGTGTGTACGGCTGTTTCCAAATAGACCCCCGGCATCCTTCCCTCCAAGAACTTCCCACCTTGCTCTTGGGGAGACTCGAACTCACAACCTCTCGGTTGGAAGTGGGAGTTGCTTACCATCAGAGCAACCTGACCTCCAAGATTACTATATACACTTGATAACCCAAACTTGGTAACCAAGTGAATCCTAAGTAATGTGATGTTATACACATCCAATTGTCTATCCTTAACTGATAGACAAATGGATACACGAAAATAAATTGAAGTAAACCTAGGTCATCTATACAAAATTGCACAATTGATCATAATTCTACTTGAGATCTGAGTTGGAAGATCTTCTTGCATATACAACAGATTCTACTTCTAAAAGTAAAGTAGAAGTTCCCTATGGTGTGTGACAAAAAACCTATGGTAGAGGATGGAAGTGTCTTCAATCTTGCTTTGAAATTTATGTCCAAGAAAGAAATGTTGAAGACAAATATCAAAAAGGCCCACGAGATTGGGCTGACTAGTTGTTGCTGCCTAATGTTGCTCACAGAAGAGAATGAACTACTGTCCTACCTTTTTAATTCTGAACTTTAAACCTGTAGCCTGGGATGAGAGCTTTTGAATGCTGCACTGTCTGCTGGAGTTTATGGCTTGTTGTTGCTGATGGATAATGGTGATCAAAAGCATAAGGGCAAGGTCTGATTCCCTAGTTTATACCTGCTGCTGACTTGCTTTGTGATTATGCTGTAGATGGGTCTGCTGCATAAGAGCTGAAGAGCATGGAGTTGACTGCTTAAGGTACTTCAGCTACCATGATGTACCTGCTAAAAATACCCAAGGGTAGACTGCTTAATTAAGGTACTTCAGATACCAGCATGGAGCAGCTTGAGCTTTTTGTGGATACCTATTTTAAGGTTCTTGTGTAGACTGACGTAGGATATTTCATTGCCGTTGAAATGAAGGAGATATTCAGAAGGGAGAGTCCCATGAAAACTGCCAGTTGAGATACTGTAGTGTTGTTGGCTGGGCTTAAAGGAGTGAGGGTGATTGGACTCAAGAGGAAACCTACAGCTACAGTTTTCTGGAAGTGGCGTACGTGGAGATCTTTTTAACTGAGCTCGATGTTTATGTTAGCATCTGTGTGTCGATGCTTCTGTTGTGATGGTCAGTGATTGGCAATTGATATGTTTCCAGGAGAACGAGCATCATTGATGCTAATACCACTCCCAAGAAACATACCAATTGGGTGACTATGGAGAGTGAAACAATACATGAAAAAGAAATAACAAAGTGTATAACGAAAAAATAGAATTTTGATCAAAGCTATAATTTTATATGACGGGCCACAAGCAATAGATTCATTCCGAAAGATATAAAATTTTGTTAATTCAATGTGATAGAGAAGTGAGAAATAGATTCAATGACAGATAATATAATTAAAATAAAGCAGAGAAAAAAGAATTCTTATTGAATGGTCCTTGATATGATAATGAGCCGAACGAACCTTGAAGGGCTGAATTATAGCTAACTTAAGAGCAATATGCTATAAATTACAATGTATAGAATTGTAGAGAAGAAAATTAGATTCCCCTCATGGTGGTAAAAATATGTCTACTTATAGGACTAAATCTAGGTAACCATTCTACTTGAATTATGTGTCAATTATGAGTATTTACTCAATTCATCCAAGACTTGTAACAACTGTGTAAATGCTGGAATTCCATAACTGATGAGTTAATTCCATAATTGATGAGTTAATTTTGTAACTGATGAGTCAATCCCGTGCCCATTGAGTTAATCTCGTGCTTGTTGAGACAAATCTCGTGCCTGTTAAGTCAATCTCGTGTCTGTTGAGTCAAATCTCGTGCCTGTTGAGTCAATCTCGTGCCTATTGAGTCAATCTCATGCATGTTGAGTCAAATCTCGTGCCTATTGAGTCAATCTCATGCATGTTGAGTCAAATCTCGTGCTTGTTGAGTCAATCTTGTGTCTGTTGAGTCAAATCTTGTGACTGTTGAGTCAATCTCGTGCCTATTGAGTCAACCCCATACCCGTTGAGTCAATCTCATGCCTATTGAGTCAATCTCGTGCATGTTGAGTCAAATCTCGTGCCTGTTGAGTCAATCTCGTGCCTATTCTGGGCTATTTTATGATGATCAGTTCCATGGCTAACATGCACGGTATGAATATGTTCTGCCCTGGGTGTGTTTCACATATCATCTTTATATGTCATTCTTCACTTTTCTTCAAATTTTGTTGTCACGTATCGCTATTTAATAGATCAACGTGACGAGTTAAATTTTCACCAATACACAGAGTTAGAGGAAGATTGAGCATTCCTGGTCTTCTGCTCTTTTTAAGAGGTTCAAAGGTGTTTATATTGGTGGTTGGTTTTAAAAATGGGAAGATCTGCTCCTAAGTTCTTGTGGGTTCTAGGAGAATTGAAAAGGAATGAGAAACGGAACAATGACTGTCCACTTTATTGAGGTGTGGACAACATTTTTTTTCGGTTGTTCCTGATTCTAACCTAATGTATATGTGGCATCAATACATAGGGTTTAAAGGTGAGATTACGAATAATAAAACCTTAGTGCGATCTGAGTGAGCCGTACTTAACGTCAGCTAGCCTAATTCGGAAAAATATATCTAATAAATTGTGGTAGCTACTCGGGAGAGATTTACAACACTCAAGCACTCATGATCAGTAGAAAAAACTTAGGCAAAATTTATAAAAAAAACGTAACGAGAAGGATTTCGACAGTACGTGAAATCATAACTCTAGACCTCCTTAATCTTGTCTCTAATCCTTATCCCTATTAATTAATATTTTTACTGCTTTCTAGTATTTGTTAGTTAATTAGATAAAAGTAAATATTATAATCTTTATAATTAGGAAATTGTTTGGATTTGTGTTTCTTAGCAATATTGAACAAATATTGCTAAACCTTAGTTCTCTGCGGGATTCAACTCCGGACTTGTAAACCGAATTATGTTTACAATGATGGCTTAGTCCTTTTTATAAGGCATATTTGGGCGTGATCAGAGTTTAACATAAAAAATAATTTATTTTCTGTTGATTCAGATACTTAATATTAGTTCACCTCATGTTTGAATTTTAACAGTAATTATAATATTATCTACCATAAATTTTATTTTTAAAGAGTAAAAAGACCGATCTAATATTTCACTTTTTGATCTTTATATTTGCAAAATCATTAGTGGTATGGACTCTAACCAACCTTTGTTTCTCTTCACACATTTATATGCTTAAACGTTTTCTTAGTTATTGTTTAATAATTGGGTATATTTTCACTATTATGAAAAATATTAACAATAAAAACATATTATTTGAGTAGAAAAGAAGTTCAAATATAGTATAAGGAGTAATATATTATCTTGGAAATTTTTTCTCAATTTCAACGCTTTGCCGTCCTTTTAATATTTTTTTGTTATTGGATATTATAGAGTGGCAATATATTATAAATATGGAAGATTCTTATAAAATTAAATTTATTAAACCTTACTATATATTTTTAGTATAAATTCAGTAAACAAAATTGCATTAGTTTTAAGATCTTAAATATTAAAAAAGTTAACATTGAAGTTAATGTAGTTCAAAAAATAAGTTATTACAGTTATTTCATTTTTCTATGAGTTTTTGTTTAATATTTTAGGGCTATTTTGGTCTATTAATATTGTATTCGTATTTTTATAATAACTAATATCTACGAACGTGCGTTGCACGTTAATAATGACACGTGATGATTTAACCATTTAAATCATCTGAAAGCTTAAAAATATTATTACATTAGCATGATATGTGAATTCAATAAAAGGACATCATCAAAACTTACACAAATGATCAATTTAGTCATGTTAGTTAGATAATTACGTACTATAGTTTAAAAGTGTTTAATTTGACGGTATCTTACCGAACACTTCTTGTAGATGATTTTTGTGTGTGTATGTTTCCTTCTAATGCTT